>ONZH01021407.1:0-77653 GCA_900303285.1 Rhinella marina
CAGCTCATGCTCAGACTGCCAGTCAAAAGGACATACCTGTGTCCATCCAGGCCCTCCGTCGGATGGAGGACAGGGAGTCAGAAAGCCGGACCTGTCTGGCCTAAGACCGGACCTCTGGCGGTCCAACACCCAGGGCCCCCGCCGATCAGCTGTTTGAGAAGGCAGCGGCGCTGCAGTAAGCGCCGTAGCCTTCTCTGTGTTTATCGAAGGCCAGTGACGTCACGACTAGTATCACTGGCCTGGGCGGGGCTAAGCTCAGTTCACATGAATGGAGCTTAGCCGCGCCCAGGCCAGTGATAGTAGTCGTGACATCACTGGGCCTGCGGTAAACACAGAGAAGGCCGTGGCGCTACTGCAGCGCCGCTGCCTTCTCAAACAGCTGATCGGCGGATCATCAGTTTTAAACAACTGTAGAAACCCTTTAAGGGGGTGGGCTGCTGTGGATGTCTCATTTTAAGGAGACAGGGCACTGTGGGGGGGGAGTCATTGTTAAGGAGTCGGGGTGCTGTAGAGGTCACTCTCCATATGTTTTAACAACACACACAAACATTAAATGAAATAGATTAAATATACCCGGGCAAAGCCGAGTCCTTCTGCTAGTACACATATATTTGCAGACATTGTGTCCGAGAAATACTGTACTTTTAGAACTGTAGCTGTGAGTACCACGCTTGTCAAAAAGATGCTACAGCACTTCAACTCTTGGACTTCATCCTGGTGGCGGTTGGCAGGTCATAAATAAGTTGAGCGTGTCTCATTGTATAAGAGCCTAAAAAATTCTCCTTTTGAATTGGGAGCAGCAGCAGTGCAGTATGGATATGGAAAGGGTACGGATATAGTGGCATGTGGCCGCAATAGTAGCTGCAGCAGAAGCAACATAGCATGGAACAAGGCAGTAGGTCGGCTGTCTATGGGTAGAAGTAATAGTAAAAGTGGTGGTAGTAGTGGTAGTAGTGGGAGATGCTTTGCATTAATAGTGATGGCAGTAGATGTCGGCAGGCTGCAGCACCGGCATGATAACAGCGGCAGCAGCTGCCATACAGAACTTGATGGTAGGCAGATCACAGCAGTTACATGGTGGTGGCAGGCAGACAGTAACAGTGGCAAGATGGGGCACCGGCAGGAAAGCTATATCTATTAATTGGAATCAGCCAGAGGAGTGTAAAAATCCTCCTTAACCCAGGCTTGGTTCATTTTGACAAAATTGATGTTTTGGACAATTTGCGGAGGACCAGTTAGTCCATGTGGGTGTCACCAAGCCCCCTGTGGCACTGAAAACCCTCTCTCAGATTACACTGGCGGCAAGAAAGAAGAAAGAGAGCGTGCTGTGCCAGTTTGAGCGACTGTTCCAGTCTCTAATGGAATATTAAAAAAAAAAGAGAAAAACATAGATCGCACATCCACGTGCTATGCTTTGATCTATAACGACTTTTCAGCCCAATGAACATCGCTTCTCAGTGTAATAAATAGTATACTGCATAATGGAAGCTGGACGGATCCGTTATGCTGGCCTAACAGATGACCTAACAGAGATCACACTAGTATTCTATATGCTATATTAGATTAAAGGCAGGGTCGTAACTACCATCGCAGCGACTGTTATGGGGCTCAGGGCAAGAGGGGGCCAGTTGGGATTATCTCCTCTTCTACTGGAAGTGAAAACTTGGTAAGGACTCTACCCTCTGAAGGAACTACTTTTAGCAAATGAGGCAGTGGAATAATGGCCCAATGGTCATTGAAAGGAGTTTAGGCAGAAACCCTTTTGTCCTGTGTGGGGGGCCTGGTTTAATCCTTGCTATGGGACCCTTCAGTGGCATACCGCTAATAGCGGCAGACCACGCAACCTGTGGCAATGTCTTAGTCGGGCCCTTCTCCTGTGCTTAGGCACCCCCCCTTTCTTTTACATACATTGTGTAGCGTGCACTGCAAAGACAGTGCACGGACTGGAGGCCATGTCTGCAGCCAAGTGAGCTTTCCACTCGTTCTCCTCTGAGGTCTGCTGAGCGCTGCACTAGCCAATCAGCTTTTAGTAGAGATAGGCTCCTGCTGCTTATTGGCTAGTGTATCGCAGCAGCAGGAGGAAGAAGTGAGCAGGCAGGACATGCTCACTGCCTGCTCTGTCAGCTCTTGGACTCCAGCCCCCAGCATCCCAGCAAGAAGGAATTGTGCCACTGCCACCCTCCCCTCACAGAGTGATTAAATTGCTGTGCTGCAAGTTAAGAATGAAAAGGTCATGACGTAGTGGATGGGGACAGCGATTCTTCACAGCAGCAGGGAGCAGAGTTTATTTGGGGGGAGGGGGAGGTCAGGCACACTGTTCTCTATATAAGCATCAGCATCAAGCAGAGTCCATGGGAGCCCCCGCACCCTCTGCTGATGCATATATAGAGAACAGTGTGGCCAAGTAATCCCCCCAATGAACTCTGCCTGCTGCTGATATAGAGGAGAGTGTACCCTAGGCAGCCCCCATACCCATGAACTCTGCAAGTGGCACATTAAGCATCAGAAGAGTTCATGGTTTGGGGGGATGTCTGTTTGGGACACACACACTGTCCTCAATATAAGCATCACATGTATAAAATAAAAAATAAAAAAATATATATATATATATATATATATATACATATATACATATATATATATACAGTACAGAACAAAAGTTTGGACACACCTTCTCATTCAAAGAGTTTTCTGTATTTTCATGAGTATGAAAATTGTAGATTCACACCGAAGGCATCAAGACTATGAATTAACACATGTGGAATTATATACTTAACAAAAAAGTGTGAAACAACTGAAAATATGTCTTATATTCTAGGTTCTTCAAAGTAGCCACCTTTTGCTTTGATTACTGGCTTTGCACACTCTTGGCATTCTCTTGATGAGGCTTCAAGAGGTTAGTCACCTGAAATGGTTTTCACTTCAGAGGTGTGCCCTGTCAGGTTTAATAAGTGGGATTTCTTGCCTTATAAATGGGGGTTGGGACCCATGAGTTGTGTTGGGCAGAAGTCAGGTGGATACACAGCTGATAGTCCTACTGAATAGACTGTTAGAATTTGTATTATGGCAAGAAAAAAGCAGCTAAGTAAAGAAAAACGAGTGGCCATCATTACTTTGAATGAAGGTCAGTCAGACTGAAAAATTGGGAAAACTTTGAAAGTGTCCCCAAGTGCAGTCGCAAAACCATCAAGCGCTACAAAAGAAACTGGCTCACATGAGGACCGCCCCAGGAAAGGAAGACCAAGAGTCACCTCTGCTGCAGAGGATAAGTTCATCCGAGTCACCAGCCTCAGAAATCGAGGGTTAACAGCAGCTCAGATTAGAGACCAGGTCAATGCCACACAGAGTTCTAGCAGCAGACACATCTCTACAACAACTGTTAAAGGGTTATTCTCATTTTAGACAATGGGGGCATATCGCTAGGATATGCCCCCATTGTCTTATAGGTGCGGGTCCCACCGCTGGGACCCGCACCTATTTCCAGAACGCAGCCCCCGAACTGAATGAGGGCGCACTGCGCATGCGCAGCCGCCCTCCATTCATTTCTATGGGGCCGCCGAAAATAGCCGAGCGCTGGCTCGGCTACTTCCGTCGGCTCCATAGAAATGAATGGGAGAGCACCGCGCATGCACGGCCCGGCTCCCATTCATTTCTATGAGCGGCGCGGGGAGCTGAGCCTGGTGGTGGCCGGACCCCCGGAAACCTGGGGTCCTCCAGGCGCAGCGCTCCCCACTCTGTTCTGGATATAGGTGCGGGTCCCAGCGGTGGGACCCGCACCTATAAGACAAAGGGGGCATATCCTAGCGATATGCCCCCATTGTCTAAGATGAGAATACCCCTTTAAGAGGAGACTGTGTGCAGCAGGCCTTCATGGTAAAATAGCTGCTAGGAAACCACTGCTAAGGAAAGGCAACAAGCAGAAGAGACTTGTTTGGGCTAAAGAACACAAGGAATGGACATTAGACCAGTGGAAATCTGTGCTTTGGTCTGATGAGTCCAAATTTGAGATCTTTGGTTCCAACCACCATGTCTTTGTGCGACGCAGAAAAGGTGAACGGATGGACTCTACATGCCTGGTTCCCACCGTGAAGCATGGAGGAGGAGGTGTGATGGTGTGGTGGTGCTTTGCTGGTGACATTGTTGGGGATTTATTCAAAATTGAAGGCATACTGAACCAGCATGGCTACCACAGCATCTTGCACCGCAATGCTATTCCATCCGGTTTGCATTTAGTTGGACCATCATTTATTTATCAACAGGACAATGACCCCAAACACACCTCCAGGCTGTGTAAGGGCTATTTGACCAAGAAGGAGAGTGATGGGGTGCTACGCCAGATGACCTGGCCTCCACAGTGACCAGACCTGAACCCAATTGAGATGGTTTGGGGTGAGCTGGACCGCAGAGTGAAGGCAAAAGGGCCAACAAGTGATAAGCATCTCTGGGAACTCCTTCAAGACTTTTGGAATACCATTTCAGGTGACTACCTCTTGAAGCTCATCAAGAGAATGCCAAGAGTGTGCAAAGCAGTAATCAAAGCAAAGGGTGGCTACTTATATATATAATATAAGACATATTTTCAGTTGTTTCACACTTTTTTGTTAAGTATATAATTCCACATGTGTTAATTCATAGTTTTGATGCCTTCAGTGTGAATCTACAATTTTCATAGTCATGAAAATACAGAAAACTCCTTGAATGAGAAGGTGTGTCCAAACTTTTGGTCTGTACAGTATATATATACTAGCTGAAGGACCTGGCTTCGCCTAGGTGTATTTAATTTATTTCATTTACTGTTTGCGTGTGTGTGTCGTTAAAAGATATCGAGAGTGATCTCTACAGCAGCCTGCTCCTTTAACAGTGACCTCTACAGCAGCCCGCCCCTTTAACTGTGACCTCCACAGCAGCTAGTGGCCACTGTCTTCACCCCAGAAAGCCAGACCTCACCGGGCATTCCCCCAAATGTGAAACAGCGCCCCCAGTTCCCATGAAGACACACCACTAAACATGAGGCCACGCCCCCTGGCTCCTTTGAAGACACGGAGGAGAAGCTGTCTGAGTGTGAGCTACTGAAAGGCTGGACATCCCTGTGTCTGTCCAGGCACTGCGTCAGACGGAGAACTGGTAGCTAGAAAACTGGACTGTCCAGCCTAAAGCCGGACATCTGGCCACCCTAACATCAGCCTGCCCCTAGGGTGGCCAGAGGTCTTGTTTTAGGCTGGACAGTCTGGCTTTCAGACTCCCTGTCCTCTGTCATGCGCAGGGCCTGGATGGACACAGGGATGTCCTTTTGAACAGCTCACTCTCAGCAGCAGCACTGTGCAGTCTAAGCAATGAGCTGCAGGGAGAAAGTCACCCTCGCCCCACCCCTGCAGCTGAAATCCTGGTCAAATGCGGCATGGAAGGGGCGTGGCCTGAGTCAGGGGCATGACTTAGTGGGATCTGGGGGTGGGGCTTTTAAGTCCTTGGAGTGCTTGGCCAGAGCACCCGAGCATATGAGCACCGGGGTGCTCGATCATCACTAATATATATATATATATACATATATATATATTTGTGCAGGGAGGGGGGGCCCAAAAAAGGTTTGCTATGTGGCCCCATGATTTCTATGTACGCCCCTGGGACCCTCTATGTACGCCACTGATTGATGGTAACATGTGTTGTACAGTTTTTGCTTATTTCACCCCCACATAAAAAGGATTTCTATGACAATAGGAAAAAAAATAAAAGAATTTACTTGTAGGTAGCTGCTTTTGAGGTTTGCAGTAGCTCCAGTCCTTCTAGGAGGCACAGTGGCCATAGCTACTCACTCCATTCGTCCTGGGTGACAGCTTCCCTGCTTATTTTACACACACAATTATTCTTCTTCTTTGTAATTCTAGCCTTTCCCTTCACTCTCCCTAGCAATAAGCTTTATTGATTTCTGACTGTCCCTGATTGTTTTTTCACTCTCCCTGCCCCTAAGGTCATTTTTTGGCAGACATTGTAAGACCCAACCACCCTCATTCACAGCCCAGCACAGAATAATGTTCTGCTCATTCTTATAGGGCACCCCCTTGCCTGCTGCAGCATTGAGCTCTTCCAGTCTGTCAGCCTAGGAGTCATTCTGAGCAAGTCCTCTCCCCTCTCAGGGTCATGTGAAACCAGGGCTGTTTCTAGAGCTGGGCTAGGGGTGCCACGGCACAGGGCGCATCACTTTAACAAGCAGAAGGGGGTGCTGGCACTGGTGTGCTGATCAGCAGCAGGGTCAAGAGTCTCAAGACTCAGCTAATGAGCGCTTCTACAAGCGCCCATTAGTGAAGGAAGCTGAAGGAACACTGAGTACAGCACCCCCTGCACTGGCTATACTCACCACTTGCCCTCTTCTTTATGGCTACACTATTTACTGGCACAGAGCAGCCTGTAAAGAGTGTGTGAGGGAGGAGGCGGGGCCTGTGGGAGCCTCAGGCAAGAAGGCCAGCATGAGGACAAGGTACTGAGGGCTGTATGGAGCTGCATGTGGGACGAGGCGGAGCTTATCTGGGGAGGAATCACTCCAAATGGCAGCTGACCTGTGAGGAACTTTCTTCACAGTAATTACAAAACATAATGTAAATGTACTGGAGCCTGAGCATGAGGGATGTGATGTGTATGAGGAGAGAGGGAGGCACTGTACATGAGTAAGGGGGGGGGGCTCTGTAAATGAGGTAAGGGGGGGCTCTGTACATGAGGAGAGAGGGGGCCTCAGTCTACAAGGGGAGATGGGGAGGCTCAGTAACATGAGGGGAGATGGGGGCTCAGTATATGAGGGGAGATGGGGGCTCAGTATATGAGGGGAGATGGGGGGCTCAGTATATGAGGGGAGATGGGGGGCTCAGGTACATGAGGGGAGATACTGTGGAGGATGGGGGTGCTCAGTGTAGGTGGGCAGATACTGTGGAGGATGGGGGTGCTCAGTATATGAGGGGAGATACTGTGAAGGAGGGGGTGCTCAGTGTATGAGGGGAGATACTGTGGAGGATGGGGGTGCTCAGTGTATGAGGGGAGATATTGTGGAGGATGGGGGTGATCAGTGTATGAGGGGAGATACTGTGGAGGATGAGGGTGCTCATTGTATGAGGGGAGATACTGGTGGAGGATGGGGGTGCTCAGTATATGAGGGGAGATACTGTGAAGGAGGGGGTGCTCAGTGTATGAGGGGAGATACTGTGGAGGATGAGGGTGCTTCAGTGTAATGAGGGGGATACTGTGGAGGATGGGGGTGCTCAGTGTATGAGGGGAGATACTGTGGAGGATGGGGGTGCTCAGTGTATGAGGGGAGATACTGTGGAGGATGGGGGTGCTCAGTGTATGAGGGAGATACTGTGGAGGATGGGGGTGCTCAGTGTATGAGGGGGATACTGTGGAGGATGGGGGTGCTCAGTGTATGAGGGGAGATACTGTGGAGGAGGGGCCAGTAGGGAATGGGAGGGGGTGTCAGTGTATGAGGGGATTATCTGTGGAGGATGGGGGTGCTCAGTGTGGAATGAGGATGGGGGCTCAGTGTATGAGGGAGTATGTGGAGGATGGGGGTGATCAGTGTATGAGGGGAGATATGTGGAGGATGGGGTGCTCAGTGTATGAGGGGAGATATTGTGGAGGATGGGGTGCTCAGTGTATGAGGGGAGATATTGTGGAGGATGGGGGTGCTCAGTGTATGAGGGGAGATACTGTGGAGGATGGGGGTGCTCAGTGTATGAGGGGAGATACTGTGGAGGATGGGGGTGCTCAGTGTATGAGGGGAGATACTGTGATTGACAAGTGAGTCGTGGGATCAAAAAACTTTCACTACTTTTTTTATTTTGTCAGGTTCTCAGCAGTTGGATAGTAAACTAATGTCTGCACATGGGGCAGCAGCGGTATAGTATTGGTGGACATACAGGGTGGTAATGTTAAAGGGGGCAGCTATATTTGCTATAGAGGGTCGGGGTGGACTGCAGAATCAACAAGCCATAAGGTATAAGCTGAATTCCCTGGTCCCTAATGCAGAATCTGTAGCAGACCTCCTCTACCCTGCGCCATTTATTAATAGTCTTGTCTTTTTATGTGGCAGAGGAGGCTCCACACCCCTGACCAAAGACGTCTATGCATGAGCTTCTCGACCAAACTGAAGAGAAAAGGAAAGTGAAGAAACTGAAATCTTGGGAGACGCCGCCTGTAAGTCATTGGGTGTACACTGGGTGACTGATTCTTTTAAAATGTGTTTTAGTCTCTTCATTAGAAAGTAAAGTCACTTTAAACTTGATTGGGGGGGGAGTTTTGTATTTTTTGCCCTGTTGGCAAAATTCCCTAGAAACTGCCCTGTGTGTGCTTTTTTGCCACCAAGCAAGGTTTGGACCGAACACGGTTTGCACATTCTTAGTACAGATTCATGTAATAAAATATATTTATTATGTCAGAGCTCTATTGTTTGTTCTAGAGCCATAAATCTAATTTTTCTTCAAACAGTTGAAAAAGTGTTAATGGTTTATTTTTTTTTATAGTTTAACAAAATGTTGAATGAATGAGCAAAAGAGAAATTTAAATCAAATTAATATTTGGGGCCATATCATCCTTCCCAGGACTCCATGTTCTTCTTTACACTGAAGGTAGTCTTAATGACATTGGCTGTATTTTTGGGACTTTTGTCCTGCTGTAGAATAAATATGGAGCCGATCAGATGCCTTCCTGTAGGTATTGCATGATGGCTAGGTATCTGCCTGGGTTTTCCAGCATTTTAGCTCTATTTGCTGAAACTTGCAAGGAATCTCCATCATGTTTCACTGTTGCCTGCAGAAACTCATTACCATACTGCTCTCCAGTCCTTTGGTGAACACACTGACTTCTATTACAGCCAAGTATTTCAAATTTTAACTCAACAGTCCAGAGCACCATTTTCTGCACCCCAGTTCCTATGTTTTTGAGCATAATTGAGTCACCTGGCCTTATTTCCACATTGAAGGTATGGCTTCTTGGCCACAATTCTTCCATGAAGACCACTTCTAGCCTCACTTCTCTAAACAGTAGATAGGTCCTACTGGTTTATGTCAGTTCTGAGTTGATGGCAATGCTGGTGATCTTCTGCTATTGAAGGTAAGTACTTAGCTGTAACTAAAGGCAATTTGTTTGCTTAAAAGGGTCTTATGCTTATATACAGTGCAGGGCAAGGGTTTTTTCTTAAGATCCGACGACATACTGGGCTATGCTAGGAAGAGGCTTTCACTAATGGGCGGTCTTTAGCACAGCCATAGCCTGTAAAACAGATTAGAGCAGCGCTAAAGACTGTCCATTAGTTTCGATGACATCATCAGCATCACTGCTAGGCAGAATTCCCCGCCTAGCAGCGTAAAAATGTAAATAAACAGCCTTTGCCCGGCGTGAAGCAGAGCAAAGCAAGAGGAAGAATCAGAACATGAGATGCTCCGATGCTCAACTCAGAGGGGCTGAATGAGGGAAGAAGGGGTTAAGTCCAGGTTCAGCTCTAAACCTGGACAACCCTTTTAATAGCTTGAGACGGCAAATGGAGTTGGGGATTTGGTCAAGATTTGTGAAAACTCTTGTGTGGTAAGACCATTGTGTATGTATCTTGTGTATCTAAAGTGAAGACAGTTGTGTGAACAACTAAGCAGAACACAGGTTAGGGATGTGTCTTGTGTAACTAGCATGGGGCACTGCGGCTGAGTACACAGATCTGTCTTGAGGTTTTAACCAGAATTTATTTTTGAAGGTGAGGCCAGGATAATAGATTAGGGCGAGGGTAGGGCATACAGCTGAATAATTTGCTGTAGTACTTACCTTTCAGCTGCTTGATTGCAATTAGTCATTGCTGTGGCCAAAAAGAATCCAGTTTGTCACCACAGTTATATTACTGTATATATATTTCAGGACTTTGGGGACATTTATTAAGAATGGTGTTTTAGATGCCGATCTTAATAAGGCCCTGCTCTGGCGGTGACTCCGTCGCAGTTATGTAAAGGCACTGGCTTCTATATAACTTTGGCGGATCCACTATTGATTCTAAATGTAATACACCTTCCTTGCTGTCTTACACTTAGACCATTTTCTATGACTAAAACAGGCGTAGAAAATGGTAAATGAGACGGGCCTACCAGCCTACCCCATTCCCTGCCCACTTCACGCCCACTTTTTTAGACCTGGCGTGAGCATGGAAAAATCACAGATTGTGGCGCAAAGGATCTTTACGCTGCAATCTGCACCAGAAATACGTCTAATATAGGCAGGGGCGGACACAGACAGCAGAGGGCCTCTGTGCAAGGAATGTGTCTGGGCCCCCCCTGCCTTTCCCAAACCAAATTCTCAACCTAACCTATGGTGTCCTAACATTACATACAGCAATACAAAACACACAGGGTAAGGCTACTTTCACACATGCAGCACTACGCTCCAGCCACCGGATTTGGCAGGAATGCAAGAAATTGGCTGGACACAAACTCAGGCATGCAGCAGTTTGTGTCCCGCTTATTCTCGGCATTTTTGCCAGATAGTGGCTGGATCTCTGCCGTACCTCATTATAGTTAATGGGGCTGGCGGGCATTCTGCATCCAGCAGTGCCGGATCCAGTGAATTCCAGAAGGCTGTTCTCTGCTGGACCAGCCTGCCAG
The DNA here is from genome assembly GCA_900303285.1 of Rhinella marina. Taxonomy (NCBI): domain Eukaryota; kingdom Metazoa; phylum Chordata; class Amphibia; order Anura; family Bufonidae; genus Rhinella; species Rhinella marina. The sequence continues at coordinate 10,620 of ONZH01021407.1, forward strand.
AATCACTAACTCACATTTGAATGTAGCCTAATACAGCGTCCCCTACTGTGTGCCCAAAAAACCCTCTTAGTGCCCCTATACAATGACCCCAATAGTGCTCCTCTCCCCCTCTTCTCCATAGTGCCCCCCATGTCATTATATAAGGTAGGGCCCCCATAGTGCTCCTCCCCCTCCATAGTGCCCTCATGTGTGCCAGTGTATAAGATAGGACTCCCAGTAGATGCCCTCATAGTGCTCCTCTCCTCATCCATAGTGCCCCACATGTGTGCCAGTATATATGATAGGGCCCCCCATAGTGCTCCTCCTTCTCCATAGTGCCAGTATATATATATATATATATATATATATATATATATATATAGTGCCCCCCATAGTGCTCCTCCTCCATAATGCCCCCATGTGAGCCAGTATATATGATAGGGCCCCCATAGTGCCAGTATATATATATATATATATACTGGCACTATACCTGAAAAATGAAAAAAATAAACACTTATACCTCCTTGCCTCTTTCAGCGACGCGATGCAGGCCTCTTCCGGTCTGTGTCCCGCGCTGTACGGCTCAGGCAGCACAATGACGCCAGTGCCTGCAGCCTATTAGAGGAACGGGGAAGGGAGACGCCTCTCCCTCCCTTGTCCCGCATCATCCATCTGTATCGCCGCCCTAAGGACGGCGATACAGATGAATATAGAGATGAGCGCTTGCCGCCAGCAAGAAGGGCCCCCCTCCGGCCCTGGGCCCCTGTGCAGCCGAACTGGCTGCACAGGCGGTATGTCCACCCCTGAATATAGGCTTATTTCTGCTTAATAAATGGCCCCCTTTGCCTAGATATTGCCTGATACTTCAATATAGTAACTACAGAGTCCATCCTGACAGAGTACGATAAGTATTATAGAGTATGTTCTCTCTGTTCTAAAAGCTTTATGATTATAGGGTGCTTTCTACTGGATCCATTAGATTGAAAAATGTAGAGTTCTCTGTATTTCTCTAGGGTTTTGAGGGGAATTTTCCTATAATAGAATATAATATTATTTTAGCTACCTACATATGTATACAGTAGCAAAGTGCTTTTCTTCACCTCCTTCCTGTTTACCCAGTGTATTGGCTAGCATTGACCATTGTCTGACCAAAGATGTTTTACATTGCTCCTCATGCCAGTTATTTCCAATTAACTCTCATAATGCCAAGTCTATTAGACATAAATGCCAACAATATGAACTCTTTTCTTATAATTGTGCAATATTTTATCAGATGGTTAGCTCAATGTCTTAAATATTATTCCATATGGTACTTATACTACATAATAAATGAAGGGTTCTGTCAGACAAGCGTGTGCAGTAGAAATGAGCGAATCTATTCGGAAATTTTCAGCTGCTAAGCGAATCCGAATATTAGGTGATTCGCTTCGGCTTTCTAAGCATTCGCTACGTACTTGTCCGCTAATGCTACGTATAAGTTACTCTATATGCTGTTGCGTACGAATAAAAGTAATTAGCGAACTTTTACTGTTAGTTCGTTATTCATGCGCAAAAGCCCGGGGAAAAAAACGGTCACCTGACCTAGTGGGCTGAGCTTGCTCTGATTGGCTCAGGCTCGGTAAGCCAGTGACGCATCACTTCTGCTGCGACTGCTGAGACGAGCAGAAGCACTGTGTGTGAAGTTCTGAGACACTGAGACCTGTTGTTGTTAAAATTGGGGTGTAATTGTTCAGGGAATCCATATTACACATCAGGGATACTGCAGGGCAAGTGCAGGGCTAGTAATTAATCAGGCAGGGAGAGAGAGACAGGGAGAGAGATAGGGAGAGAGACAGGGAGAGAAACTAGAAAAATGTCTGGAATGGATAAGCAAAAGAGGTCCAGTTCCAGCCAGACCTCGAGCTCTAAAAAAAGGAGAAGGTGGCACAGGGCAGCAGTGCCAAAGGACCTGTAGCCGAAGCTTCTACTTCTGTAATTCGTAATAGTTGGCCACTGTTACACCAGGCTAACCCACCAAGGCACAAAATTGTAGTGGAGGAGAAAGTAGATGAGGTAGTGAAGTCAATGGCACGCTCATCTCAGCCGGATGATCTGCTGTCATCTGCTGATACAGTATCCATATGTAGCCAGGGGTCAGACTCGTCCTGCTCCACCATTCCGCTCCAGCAAAGCCCGTCATTTTGTGCCACCTCTAGGGCTTCAGTGCTCCCTCCTAGTAGTGTCCCTTCTGCAATTCATAAAATAAAAGGCCACCGACCCCCTCTGCATAATCTGGCGGTTATAGAGGACAGCCTCCCTGAGGATTTCTTAGAGGGAAGTCAGAGTTTGGACTGCCTGGAATTGGAGGCTGGTGGGGAACAGCCTAATTTGCAGTCAGAAAAAGTGTTGTGGAGAAGTCTGATGATGAATCTGATGTGTTAGACCGGAGGACCTGGAAGGTGGATCGGGCTGGTGAGGAGGGTTTGATCTCCGAGGTGGAGGGTGGTAGTAGTAGTAGTAGTGGCAGCAACAGAGGGCAGAGGCGAGTTAGGCCCAGGGCCAGTCCTTCCTTGGGAACTAGCGAGACCCCAAGTATAGTGGGGCTGGCCAGGGTGTAAGCATGCAAGGGCTACAAGCTTGGCCAGCTGTGGAGGGCGCACGTCGGGTGTGTGAAAGTATTTCACCACTCTGCCGGGAGACAACAGTATGGCCACATGTAAGTTGTGTAAACAGAAATTGAGCCGTGGGAAAGCCACAAATATCGGGACCACTGCTCTGTGGAACCATCTGAAGCGGCATCATGCCGCCAATTTAGAGCAGCCCATTAATACTAAAGAGCTGGTTACTTCTCCAGGGGTCCCTTCTGTCAGGCAGGCAGCATCCAGGGCCGTAGCTCAGCCCGCATCCAGGGGTGTAACTAGTACATACACCTCATCGCCCACTGCGTGCATGTCTCCACCTCCTCTCATTAGGCAGCCGTCCATTGCCGAGTGCGTGGCCAGGAAGCAGTTTTACGCCACAAGTAATCCAACAGTGCGCAAACTGAATGGTCACCTGACAAAGCTGCTGGCTGTGCAGTCTCTGCCTTACCAGCTGGTTGACTGCCCAGCTTTCAGGGAGCTAATGGCTTGCGCTCAGCCACGCTGGCAGATCTCTGGCCGGCATTACTTCTCCAACAAAGCTATCCCCGCCCTTTACTCCCACGTGGCTGACAATATAGGATGCTCCCTGCAGCTGTCTCTCTGCAGCACGGTGCACGTCACGGCGGACACCTGGAGCAGTGCTTATGGCCAGGGGCAATACATGTCCTTTACTGCCCACTGGCTGAATGTATTTAGTGGCAACGACTCAGGAACTCCCCAGCAAGCGGACTAATTGCTGTTGGCACTCCACACGCTTTCCAGCCAGGATTGCAGCAGACCACCCAACAACTATCCGCTTCCACCTCCACGGGCAGTCCGCCTGCTGGATCGTCAGGGCAGAGAGTTAACCCCCCTCCTTCATATCATATGTGCCAGGTGAAACACTGCCATGCAGTGTTAGACTTAGTAAGTCTTGGCAGTAGCAGCCGCACAGGCCAGCGCTTGCTGCATTACATGAACTGACTCGCAGCTGGAAGTGCTTTTGCCTGACACAAGCAGGAGAACGGCCAGCACCATTAACAATAATGGGAGACGGCACTGATCCGGCCGCTATTCAGCAAGAACGCCGAGAATTGGCAGGACAAATACAGCAGAACAGCCTGCAGGATCACCACCACATATGTGGAAGTAGCCTAAGGCAAATTACTGTATCGTACTGTAATTACCTCGGATGCTGCAGAACATCATAATAGTGACAAGAGAACTACAAATCTCATCATGACCAGGTTGTTATTGGAACTTAGAGGGCAATACATGGAGGGGTAAAAGAGGAGAGACCTATAACCCCCAACATGTCCAGGCTGCTAATATGGGACCCAAGTTAACATTACAGGGAGAGGGTATAAGAGGAGGGAACTACAACTATGTTATGGGCTATCCCAGGATACCACTAACCTCTCCTCCAGACACAGTACAGGTACAGAAGCTCCTCAGGAAGTTCACCACATTTTCCTCTCCACTGCTGAGCTTCATATCCTGGCACTGGTCACATGAATAAGGATTAAATCATCACATGTTGTTTACCTGCAAAGCTGCTGAGCTCTTTATTCCTGAAGTGATCACATGATGATATGCCATTCCTCACATCGTTATTCTCACAGCTAGCTATGTAAGGGTTAATAGGGGCCGGGCCACCTTCCTCCACGGGCCCCAATGCATCTGCATGGTCTGACTCCACTGGAGGTACGCCACTGGGTGTCCACTGTGTGATACAGGCTTGAATGGGCTTGTGGTTACTCTAGATGATGGATGTCTGAGTAATAGTGCCCCACCTGCAACAGAGTCTGATAAGCTGTGGCTTGCTAGTCACTCTGTTGACTTCGTACATTGAAGCTTTTTTTTAAAGCAGTGTTCTTGATTCTGGTAATCTCCCTGGAGTGAAGGTCCTACAGGAGAACTGGTTACAGTCCTTTAGGAGCTCTGGCATGTACTTCCGATCTCTACTCTGGCCTCGAACTCCCCCTCCTGGCAGGAAGTAGGACCAGCGCACTGCTACCAAGAGGGGAGGAACAGGGTGGTTAGCCCTGTTCCTGCCAACGATATCACATCTGCTGGTGTACATAGCAGAAACATAAAACAATACAATGCATAACGGAATTGCAGATAACCCCAGGTCTGGGGTACTGAACATTTTCACATATACAGAAAAAATAATGCCAGCAAATACAGTGACCTGATCTCAGTGTGTGCTAAAGTGTCCTAACTCCAGCCATTCATCCTAAGGTTCATAAGATCTCTTCTCACTCCACTCTGAGCTTGAGTAAAAGGTTCAGTTTAGTTCTCTTGTCTGCTTCCTGTCCTGACCTCTGGGAACTTCTGCTATCAAAGTGCCAACCTTCACTAACAGAGGAAGGCAACTGCTTTGGTCCTCTGTGCTTCCTCCATGTCTCTATGTTCCTGCCCTCAGAGTGTTTACATCCGACGCTGCATTAGGGTAGTCACATGCTCTGCTGCAGCCAATGTCTGGCTTCAGACATAATGTGCAGCTTGTGGCAATGTCACTGCTGAAGCCAGTTATTGGCCGCAACGGAGCATATGACCGTTCCCATGCAGCGCCAGTTGTAAACACCCTGGCTATTGAGCCCACATTATATAAAAGACTGCATGTCCACTGTACACTGCACCCATGTCCAGTCCTGTATATTACACTGCACTGCATGTATAGTCCTGTATATTACACTGCACCCTATGTATAGTCCCGTATATTATACTGCACCCCATGTATAGTCCTGTATATTACACACTGCACCTCATGTATAGTCCTGTATATTACACTGCACCCTATGTATAGTCCTGTATATTACACTGCACCCTATGTATAGTCCTGTATATTATACTGCACCCCATGTATAGTCCTGTATATTATACTGCACCCCATGTATAGTCCTGTATATTACACACTGCACCTCATGTATAGTCCTGTATATTACACTGCACTCCATGTATAGTCCTGTATATTACACTGCACCCTATGTATAGTCCTGTATATTACACTGCGCCCCATGTACAGCACTGTATATTATACTGCACCCCATGTATAGTCCTGTATATTATACTGCACCCATGTATAGTCCTGTATATTACACTGTACCCCATATATAGTCCTGTATATTACACTGCACCCCATATATAGTCCTGTATATTATACTGCACCCCATGTATAGTCCGGTATACCGTATACTGCTACTTTATGTATAGTCCTGTATATATACTGCCCACCCCGATGTATAGGCCCTGTATATTATACTGCCACCCCATGTATAGTCCTGTATATTACACTGCACCCATGTACAGCACTGTATATTATTACTGCACCCCATGTATAGTCCTGTATATTACACTGCCACCCCATGTACAGCACTGTATATTTACACTGCACTGCATGTATAGTCCTGTATATTATACTGCACCCCATGTACAGTCCTGTATATTATACTGCACCTCATATATAGTCCTGTATATTACACTGCACCCCATGTATAGTCCTGTATATTACACTGCACCCCATGTATAGTCCTGTATATTACACTGCACCCCATGTACAGCACTGTAATATTACACTGCACCGCATGTATAGTCCTGTATATTACACTGCACCCCATGTTATAGTCCTGTATATTACACTGCACCTCATGTATAGTCCTGTATATTACACTGCACCTCATGTATGTTAGTCCTGTATATTATACTGCCACCCCATGTATAGTCCTGTATATTACACTGCAACCCCATGTATAGTTCCTGTATATTACACTGCACTCCATGTATAGTCCTGTATATTACACTGCACCCCATGTATAGTCCTGTATATTACACTGCCACCCCACGTATAGTCCTGTATATTAATACTGCACCCCCATGTATAGTCCTGTATATTACACTGCACCTCATGTATAGTCCTGTATATTATACTGCACCCCATGTATAGTCCTGTATATTACACTGCACCCCATATATAGTCCTGTATATTACACTGCACCCCATGTATAGTCCTGTATATTATAATCACCCCATGTATAGTCCTGTATATTATAAATTACCCCATGTATAGTCCTGTATATTATAAATCACCCCATGTATAGTCCTGTATATTATAAATTACCCCCATGTATAGTCCTGTATATTTACACTGCACCCCATATATAGTCCTGTATATTATACTGCACCTCATGTATAGTCCTGTATATTATACTGCACCCCATGTATAGTCCTGTATATTACACTGCACCCCATGTATAGTCCTGTATATTATAAATCACCCCATGTATAGTCCTGTATATTATAAATTACCCCATGTATAGTCCTGTATATTATAAATCACCCCATGTATAGTCCTTGTATATTATAAATTACCCCATGTTATAGTCCTGTATATTACACTGCACCCCATATATAGTCCTGTATATTATACTGCACCTCATGTATAGTCCTGTATATTATACTGCACCCCATGTATAGTCCTGTATATTATAAATCACCCCATGTATAGTCCTGTATATTACACTGCACTCCATGTATAGTCCTGTATATTATAAATCACCCCATGTATAGTCCTGTATATTATAAATCACCCCATGTATAGTCCTATATATTACACAGCACCCCATGTATAGTCCTATATATTACACAAGCACCCCATGTATAGTCCGTATATTATACTGCACCCCATGTATAGTCCTGTATATTACACTGCACCCCATATATAGTCCTGTATATTATACTGCATCCCATGTATAGTCCTGTATATTATACTGCACCCCATGTATACTCCTGTATATTATACTGCACCCCATGTATAGTCCTGTATATTACACTGCACCCCATGTATAGTCCTGTATATTATAAATCACCCCATGTATAGTCCTGTATATTATAAATCACCCCATGTATAGTCCTGTATATTATAAATCACCCCATGTATAGTCCTGTATATTACACTGCACTCCATGTATAGTCCTGTATATTATAAATCACCCCCATGTATAGTCCTGTATATTACACTGCACCTCATGTATAGTCCTGTATATTATACTGCACCCCATGTATGATCCTGTATATTATACTGCACTCCATGTATAGTCCTGTATATTATAAATCACCCCATGTATAGTCCTGTATATTATTAAATCACCCCATGTATAGTCCTGGTATATATAATCACCCATGTATAGTCCTAATTATCCTGCACCCCATGTATAGTCCTGCATATTATACTGCACCCCATGTATAGTCCTGTATATTATACTGCACCCCATGTATAGTCCTGTATATTACACTGCACCCCATGTATAGTCCTGTATATTATACTGCACCCCATGTATAGTCCTGTATATTATACTGAACTCCATGTATAGTCCTGTATATTACACTGCACTCCATGTATAGTCCTGTATATTATACTGCACCCCATGTATAGTCCTGTATATTACACTGCACCCCATGTATAGTCCTGTATATTATAAATCACCCCATGTATAGTCCTGTATATTACACTGCACTCCATGTATAGTCCTGTATATTATAAATCACCCCATGTATAGTCCTGTATATTACACTGCACTCCATGTATAGTCCTGTATATTATAAATCACCCCATGTATAGTCCTGTATATTATAAATCACCCCATGTATAGTCCTGTATATTACACTGCACTCCATGTATAGTCCTGTATATTATAAATCACCCCATGTATAGTCCTGTATATTACACTGCACTCCATGTATAGTCCTGTATATTATAAATCACCCCATGTATAGTCCTGTATATTATAAATCACCCCATGTATAGTCCTGTATATTATAAATCACCCCATGTATAGTCCTGTATATTACACTGCACTCCATGTATAGTCCTGTATATTATAAATCACCCCATGTATAGTCCTGTTTATTACACTGCACTCCATGTATAGTCCTGTATATTATAAATCACCCCATGTATAGTCCTGTATATTATAAATCACCCCATGTATAGTCCTGTATATTACACTGCACTCCATGTATAGTCCTGTATATTATAAATCACCCCATGTATAGTCCTGTATATTATAAATCACCCCATGTATAGTCCTGTATATTACACTGCACTCCATGTATAGTCCTGTATATTATAAATCACCCCATGTAGTGTCTAGAACAGAGGACCATGCTCCCGCACAAAGCTCACACACAGCCCTAAGGCTAAATATAATGCAAAAGAATGAAATATAAATAAACCCTAGTTCAAAATCACCTACTTCTGAAATGGAAACTGAATAAAAACCTTTTAAAGGGACATTTTCATCAGCAGGAACATTTTTTTTCATTCATAGAAAACGTTTTAACAATCTCTGGGGGTCATTTATCAAACCGGTGTAAAATAGAAATGGCTTATTTGCCCATAGCAATCAATCAGATTCCAATTGTCATTTTGGAAAATTAAAGGTGGAATCTGATTGGTTGCTATGGGCAACTAAACCAATTCTACTTTATACCAGTTTGATAACTCTTCTCCTTAGTGACCACCAATACGCCTTTTTAAAGTGCTCACTAGGGGGCTTTAGGCTGGGCCGCCACCTTTTTACGGTGGCCCAGTCTAAGCGCTGAACTGGTGTCCTATGGGGGCTTGGGACCTACGTATGAGCCACGCTCATGTTTTAATAGCCTGGACTGGCAGAAATGCAGATCTGGGCCAAATAACCCCTTACATGCCAGAGGCAATAGCGCCCGAGGCATGTAAGTAGTTACAGAGGGAGGGGACTCCCTCTGTCTCCCATTGGTACCCCACAAATGAGATTGGGAGGTGCCAATGTCAGTGCAGGCAGACTAGGGACTAGTAAAGACTCCAGGCCTGCTTCTAGCATTTCCCAGCGGGCCGCACCTCTGTGGCACAGACTGATGGTCAATGTAGCGCTTACATTAACCCTTAGAGGACCTTGCAATTTTCCGTTTTTCAACTTTGTTATTTTTCCATTCACATAGCCTTATGAGGGCTTGTTTTTTGTGAAATAAGTTGTAGTTTCTAATGGTACTAGTGCATATGATCTAGTGGAGAGCTGGAAAAAAATCGAAATAGGGTGGAATTGGAAAAAAAAACACAATTAAGCCACAGTTTTGTTTTTGTTTTTTTTATGACATTCCCTATGTGGCAAATTCTTCAGTTCAATATGATTACAAAGATACCACACATGTATACATTTTCTTGTGTTTTAATACTGAAAAAAAAAAACTAAATAAAAACTTTGAAAAAAATTATTTTTTCTTTTCATTGCCATATTCTGACCCCTATAACTTTTTTGCAGTTATGTGTATGGCTAATTTTTTGCAGGACAATCAATACTACCACGTCGAAGTGTGTTTTTTGTGTCTTTTTGATCACTTTTTAATTTTTTGGAGAGGTGAAGTGACGTTACGCCATATGAGATAAATATTGTTATGGGCGTTTTCAGATGTGACGATGCCTATAATGTTTTTTTCAAATTTTTTTTGTTTAGTTATTTTGATTTTCAGGATGGGGGGTGATTTGAACTTTAAGATTTTTTAAATATTTTTCAAAACTTTTTTTAACTTTTTTGTGTCAACCTAGGTGACTATAACTAGCAATCATTAGATTGCCAATTGTGTTCTGGGTATATATCCATCACAGAACACGCCATTCACTGGATTCCAATGCAGTTGTGCCACCTGCTGTCCTCTATTGGAATATTCCAGTGCTGGGTATCGGAGCTTGCTTGAGGCTCCGAGCTATCACCAGAGTATTACAGCTTCCCCCATCTCAGCCGAGGAACGCAGCAAAATCTATGACCAAAAAACTCAATGGCAGTATTCCAGTTGTTTCCAATCCTCCTCTCAGAAAGAGTTAATAAAGTTAATAAGTAAGTTATGTGAACCCCAAAATGGTACCATTAAAAATTACAACTTCTACTGCAAAAAACAAGCCCTCACAGGACAACATTGACAAAAAAAAAAAAAAAAAAACCTCTTGGAAAGTGACAATGGAAAAAAAAATAAAATCACTTGGTCATTAAGGCCCAAAACAGGCCAGTTACTAAGGGGTTAAAGAATGTTTGGCTGTTTTAATTTTTATTTTGGCTATATAATAACACTGAAAATGAAATACAAAATATTGTCCTTCTGTAGTCAGCGTACAGAGATCAAATACATTCCTATAAAGATAGTGATCTCATCCCCCTTCCCTCCGTTCCTGCAGTTCAGGCATGGTCTAGCCATTCTTGCCATGCTAAAAGTCCAAACAATGGAGGAGCCAGGGCAGGAAGTAGATTACATGGAGGAACTACAAAAAATTATAGACAGAAAACAATGCACCAGGTTCCCATAAAAAATAAATAAATAAATTACATCAAATATTCACGTATGATAAAAAAAATTATGATAGTGTCTAGAGATGAGCGAATATTAAAATGCTCGTGTGCTCGGTACTTTTCCAAAAGTTCGTATATTCGTAAGCACCTGAAAACCTCTGAAAGTGATGGAAACACCACGGAAATGGATAGGGAACACCAGGGGCAGCATGCATGGAGCTGGCAGAGACAGTGTAAAGAGCGACAGGACCTTGTCCGATAAAGTGTACGCTATTGCTACGTATAATTTACTCTATACGCTGTTGCGTATGAATTCAAGACAGTGAAACACCACGGAAATGGATAGGGAACACCAGGAGCAGCTTGCATGGAGCAGGCAGAGACAGTGCAAGGAGCGACAGGACCTTGTCCAATAAAGCGTATGCTATTGCTTCGTATAGTTTACTCTATACACTGTTGCGTATGAATTCAAAACAGTGAAACCATTACCACTTGCAAGCTGTACTGTAGTCTTTAAAAAGACTTTTGGGTCACAAATGCAGTTCCCTGCCTAATAGAAACGAATATTCTCCTATTTCGTACGCTTTCGCTATCCCTATCACATGCACACTCTTTCCCTCTCCTAAAACCATAAGGTGTGTGATCCAAGCCCAAGGCGTACGCATATATATAATAGCAGGTCACCTGATACAGGCAGCCAATCACTCCTAGACACGTAGAAAAGGTAGTACATCATGGCAGGAGGTCCCCCTGGCTTCCCTGCATGTTTTTGGCTAAGAAATAGGCGCTAAACATGCAGGGAGGAGTTTAAAAAAAAAAAACACAAATTTCACACGCTACTCGGCCAAGTAAAGAATACTTACGAGTACGCAAATATCCGTGCGGATAACGAATCTTTACGAATATATTCGCTCATCTCTAATAGTGTCCCAAACACAACCCTTATTTGTTATATCAGATCTGGTTATATAGTTAGCTGGAACAGCATCTAGTAAATTGTTTTTATATGATAAAAAAAACCATTTACTATATATTGTTCCATAGACTTTTATAGACCAAAGTGTTTCAAATGAGTGTACTTTAGATATATTTTTAACCCCTTCCTGACATCCACCGTACATAGCTGCCGTGTGTTGCTGTTTTACACAATGTGCATGTTGATGACGCAAGGCAATGATGAGGCCAGTTTTTGGGTAACAAATTCACTTCACTGAAACAATTTGGTCAAACGGCACACAGGCATTAGTCTTTCCAGGTTGCATACACAATTTTCTAAAGGCTGTATATAGGGATATAGGCCATACAATGATTACTCTCTCCAGTTAATCTTTATGGTAGGGTAACTGAATCTTATCACCCCAACCTAATGCAGTGTTACAAACCAAATGCACAGTCACATAAAAATAGGCAGGTGTCCCCTTACTATGGTTACAGTATAGTAACAATACTTAAAGGGGTTTTCTTATGAAAAGTATTCAAATTTTTTCAAACTATCACCTGGATCTGAATACTTTTGGAACTGAATGTAATTAAACATTTACTATAGCCCTTAGTTCTACCTGCATTTAGTAAAGCAGAGTTGCTGTATAGCATGACCTCTTTTCGTTTTTGTCAGGCAAGCTAATTTGCATACTCATGCATATTTTTTGGTCTCCCTAATGACAAATAAAGCAACCTGAAGAGTACCTCACAAGGTCAGTCAACCACATAAGGCAAATTTGTCCTGAGACATTCTGGTTCTCTTGTTTTTCCAGCAAGAGAACTACATGTAGCTTGCATGTTTAACTTAGAGAAGTGTAAGCTTGGTGGGATGTTCTAATTCTCTTCACTTTCAGATGAAGCTTACTTTGGGGATTTCTCTCTGATTCATCTGAAATTAATCCCAAAATGAAACAATGGAATTGCTCTTTCTTAGGGCTCGTTCACACGGCCATTGTGTGGCCGTGGCCGTGCTGTGGACCACAAATTGCGGTCCACAGTGCACAGGCACCTACTGTGGTCCTTCCGCATGCAGATCACCGACCCATTCACTTCAACGGGATCCGCCATCCGCATCCGACTGTCCACACTGCACCGAACGGACAGAAACACCACAGAAGCACTCCATGATTGCGGACCCATTCAAGAGAATAATGCGGACCCGCAATACTACGGCTGCCGCCCGGGCGCCCCATTGAAAATGCCTATACTTGTCCACTCATGAGGACAAGTATAGGACATGTTTTATCTTTTTATATGGAGCCGCGGCACGGAGCCAGCTGCCCACTCTCATAGGTGTGAATGGGCCCTTAGTGTCAGTGTAAAACTGACAATACAGTACATTGCAGAAGATGACTTGATTGAAGTGCATTGTATAGCCATTAGGCCCGCTGGATCTTCAAGATCCAAATGGGTCTTGATAAGTGTAAAAACAAAAAGTAAAAAAAACTAAATTAAAAAAGAAATAAAAATTTAAACAAAATATCCCATATCCGATCATTTATGTAATTTAAAAATGAAAAAATAAAAAAAAGACACATACCGTATTTTTCGCTTTATAAGACGCACTTCCCCCCCCCCCAAAGTAGACACATACCGTATTTTTTGCTTTATAAGACGCACCTTTTTTCCCCCAAAAAGTAGAGGGAAAATTGTGGTGCGTCTTATAAAGTTAATACAAGTGAGCATTATGGAAGCTCTCGCTTGTATGTACAAGGTGCCGGGACCCCCATCAGACCTCAGATCAGCCCACCCAGCCCATAAGGATAAAATAAAAACCTTTCTTACCTGTCCTATGCCACGGCTCCGCTCCGGGTCCTGCGCTCCTCTGTCTTCCAGGGCCGGCTCTGCACTGTCCTGACCACTTACAGCATCAGGACGTAGTGGGCGCACTTTGACCTGACGCAGCACGCAGTCAGATGAGCCAATGGAGCGCCGGACCCGGAGCAGAGCCGCGGCGCAGGACAGGTAAGAGAGGTTTTTATTTTATCCTTATGGGCTGGGTGGGCTGATCTGAGGTCTGAGAGGTCTGACAGTGGGGTGATATGGGGGCTGATCTGAGGTCTGATGGGGGGCACAGAGGGCTGATATGGGGGCACAGTAGGCTGATCTGAGGTCTGATGGGGGTGTGACATGGAGGGCTGATGGGGTTCTGACATGGAGGGCTGATATGGGGGTCTGATGTGATGTCCTGAAATTTATGAGGTGTGATGAAAAATAATTGTTTCTTATTTTCCTACTCTAAAATCTGGGGTGCGTCTTATATATCTCTATAAAGCGAAAAATACGGTAATTGATATTGCTGCAATCATAACCACCTGATTTATAGAAGTATCATGTTAATAATCCAACACAGTGGACGCCGTAAAAAAGTAATGTTAAAAACAATGACGGAATTGCTGTTTTTGTCACCTTACCTCCACATAAAATAAATAACAAATGATCAAAAAGTTACACATATCCCAAAATTATACCAGTAAAATATACAGCGTGTTCTGCAAAAAACAAGCCCCCACACAGTATATGACAATGCAAAATATAATTTACTTTTAACACAAAAGTGATTTTATGCTGAAAAAGTAGTAAAACATGAAAAACTATATAAATTTGGTATCGCCATAACCATATTAACCCACAAAATAAAATCATCATATCATATTTACCGCAAGAGGAACTCCATAAAAAGTAAGAATAAAAAAAACACTGATAGAATTGCCTTTTTTGCCCACTTCCCCTCCACAAAAAAATAGTATAAAAAGTGATCAAAAAGACATATGTACCCCAAAATGATAAAAACTAAAGTCCATTCCGCTAAAAAGCAAGCCCTCACACAGCTACATTGGTGAAAAAAAAATGTTATGGACAATTTCAGCAAATTACATGTTAGAAAATCCTGAAGCCACTCCTTCCCTTCTGCTTGCTGCCATGCCTCCAAACAGCGGTTTATAACCACATATATGGTGTTGCCGTATTCATGAAAAGAATGCATAACAAATTGTGGGGTGCATTTTCTCCTGTTCACAGCCATGTGTTTCTAAATTCTATGACACGCTTGTTGAGCATTCACTTCACCCCTAGATTTATTCCTTGAGGGGTGTAGTTTCCAAAAATGGTGTCACTTTTGGGGGTTTTATTTCTAGGGGTACCTCAGGGACTCTTCAAATGTACCTGAAAACCATTCCAGCAAAATCCGTTAACAATATGGCGCTCCTTTCCTTCTGAGCACTGTCATGTGCCCATACAGCAGTTTACCACCACATATGGGGCGTTTCTGTAAACTGCAGAATCAGGATAATAAATATTGAGGTTTGTTTGGCTATTAACCCTTGTTGTATTACAGGAAGAATTGATTAACCCTTTCATGACCGGACCTAAAAAAGGCCTGAATGTCCAGGCAACTTTTTGTGATTTGGGCACATGGTGGCTTAGTGACCCTAAATTTTTTTTTTCGTTTGAATACGAAAATAATTTTTGCAATTTTTTTTACTTGACACTTAGGACTTATTATTAGAATGGTTTTTTTAAAGATATTTTATATTTTTTTAGGTTTAATTTAGACAAAAAACGCTAATTCTTATTAAAAAAAAGGATTTTTTTTTAATTATAGATTTTTTTTTTTTAAATATTAAAACTGACGCACAAATTAATTATTGCAATGGGTTCCCTATTTGATGACGATCATTTTGATATATAGCATGTATAGATTTTATTTGACGGGGCGACTATGGTGACTGTTTTCATTGGCGACTGCGTGTTTAATTTTTTTTTTTTTACACTTTTTTTGTTTGTTTTTTATTTATTTTTTTACTTATATATTAATTTATTTTTGACAACTAATATGTCCCCCAGGAGGTCATTAAAAGACCTCTGGAGGACTGACTTTTTTTTTTTTCTTTTTTAACACTTTTTTTTCCCACTGTTTCCCCTGTAACTGGGGCATCCACAGGAGCCCCAGTTACAGGGGAAACAGCCCCCTGGGGGCTCATTACACACAGGCAGAGCTGATCAGGGTCTCCTTAGACCCTGCAGCACTGCTCTGGCCCCGAGACACCCGGCGGTCACGTGACCGCCGGGACTAACACAGGAAGCGGCGCTGCCGCTTCATTCCTGCTGCGCCGGCTGAGCAGGTAAGTCTCTCCTCCGGCGTAGGAGAAGACAGAAGCGGTAATAAACCGCTCCTGTCTTCTCCTCAGGGTCCCCGCTCTGTCTGTGAGCCGGGACCCGACCTGCTCCTGCTAGATTGCAGGAGCAGGAGCTTTAATCCCAGCGCTGATCAGCGCTGGGATTAAAGGGCCGCCTGCACGTCTATATACGTGCTATCTGCACGGGGCATGTGCAGATAGGACGTATATAGCCGTATGGCGGTCGTGAAGGGGTTAAAATGGAAAATCTGCACACAAAAAATAAAATTTTAAAATGCCCCCTTCATTTTGCTTTAACACTTGTGGAACACTGAAAGGGTTAACAAAGTTTGTAAATTCAGTTTTGAATAACTTGATGGGTGAAGTTTCTAAAATGAGGTAATTTATAGGTGATTTCTACTTTGTAAGCTTCTCAAAGTGACTGCATTACTGAACTGGTCCTTCAAAAGTAGGTTTTGGAAATGTTCTTAAAAATTTTAAAATTTGTTCTTAAACTTCTAAGCCTTCTAAATTCCTAAAAAAATGACATTTACAAAATGATGCCAACATGATGCCAAGTAGAAATATGGGGAATGTAAAGTAATAACTATTTTATGAAGTATCACTCTTCATCTTAAAACCAGAGAAATTCTAATTTTGAAAACAGCGAATTTTCCCAAATTTTCAGCAAATTTTGGATTTTGTTATGCATAACGTATCAACTTAAATTCACCGCTAACATGAAGTATGATGTGTCATGAGAAAACAGTCTCAGACTGGCTTGGATAAGTAAAAGCATTTCAAAGTTAATATCAGATACACTGACACAGGTCAGATTTGAAAAATGGGGCCCTGGCAGCTGCATATGTTACAAAGTGAAAGTAAGAAGCCTGGGAACATAAGATCACTCATAATGCCATGCAGTCAGCCAATCTGCAGATAGCCTTCCCCAGTGATCTCACAGCCCTATAAAAGCCTCATCCCATCCAGCACAATCTCTGCCATTTCACTATGAGCTGAGCATAGGAGAGACAAAGCTATGGACAGTGTTGCAGAAAACAGTTTAAAAAAGAATTTTGGATAGGGACAGTGCAGGGACAGTGCAGCAGGTGCTAGGGAGAGTTTTCTAAAACTGTAGAGAGAGCATAGGGAGACAGCAGAGACACTGATGGGTGAGTGTAATCACCGAGTGCATGGGGGAGAGCAGCCAATGGCAGGCAGTGACAGGGATGAGCCTCCCTAGCATCGCGGGTACTCTTCATTCTGCAAAAGTCTCTGGAGTAGTGGTCTCACAAGAGAACTGGTTTAGGTCCCTTGGAGTAGGAGCTCTAGCCTGTGTCTGGCAGGAAGCAGGATCAGCCCACTCCTACAAAGAGGGGAAGAACAGGGTGATTAACCCTGTTCCTGCCAACCATACCTCCTCTGCTGGTGTACATGGCATAAAATTACAATACATATAAAACAATTACAGATACCCCCAAGTCTGGGGTACTGCACTCTGGGGTGCACCACCAATGAGGCCAGGTGAGGCGATTGCCTTAGGTAGCACCAGGTAGGGGAAAGAGGGGGCAGTGGAAGGGCCATGGGCAATGAGCGCTTTAATTGTGGCAAAGGGGTTAGGTTAAGAAATTGGCACTGGGAGGCGCCGTTTCAGTTTTCGCCTCAGGCAGCAGAAAGGCTAGGTGCACCCCTGACTGCACTAACTCTCGATTCCGAGTCTGGATTGTGAAAGGCATCTCACCTCTAGGGCAGAAATATTTTAACTGTATTCTGATAATTTTTGAGGAATTGCATAATAAGTATCCCTTATTGAACTCCCTCTTTTATCTGCATCTACAAATAAGGCATTTCCAGTCTGGAGTCTCTACCCCTCCAATAACAGTTACAATCCCTCCAATAACACCAGTACAATACCCCGTTGTACTCAGGTCTCCAAAGCCATTTGACAAGACTATCTGCTCCTTATCAGGATGTGTTTACTCAGGATATCCCTGTAAATTCAGATTTAATGCTTTGTTGGGAAAAAGCTTTATACAGTTAAATGTTCTCACTGCATCAATCAACTGAGCTTCTTAGCTACCTGTCATCGTCTGTAGAGATCCCAGGAAGGAAGGGAGAATAATAAACATTTCTCTCATCAAATAAATACGATACAGTAAACAAAATACAGGAACAAACACCACACACATCTAAAAAAAGTACAATACATAAAATACATTTATCATCGCTACGTATAGCATAAATTTTGGGTCAGCGACAATTGTTTTATTTCTTGTTGCTATAAAATAAAATGACTAAAAATGAAACGCTAACATACTGTACAGTTTATGTGCTTAAAAATGGTACATGTAGAAACTAAAACTTATCCTGGAAAAACAAGACCTCATATTTCTGCACTGATAAATTAAAAAGGTATTACTTCCAGGGTTCAGGAGATTTGCTGTTGACTGTTTACCCCACATCCCTTTGCTCTACTGCCCTGATAGTGGCCCCGGCCTTAACCCCATGGGTCGCAGAGGATTTTTCTTTTTTGCATTTTCATTTTTCTTCTCTGTGTTCTTGGAGCCATAGCTTTTTTATTTTTCCATTCACATAGCCAGATGAGGGCTTGTTTGTTGTGGAATAAGTTGTAATTTATATAAAAGTCAGTATAATTACAACAATACAACATTTATGTCATTTTTAGTTTGCGTTGTTTTGCTTATCCCAGCGTCGCAGTGTAATTACAAGTATTGTGTTCACTTGCCTCAAATACACTTGTAATTACACTGCACTGCCTCTACAAGGGAGATAATGCACAGAGTAATCTTGAATAGGATGCAGTGCTTACACAAGCCCTGCCTCCTCTTAAAACAGTTGATCAGCAGGGGTGTCAGGAGTCGATCCCAAATGATCAAATATTGATGACCTAATCTGAGGACAATATCTACGCACTGCACAACCCCTTTAAAGGGATGAGGTTCACAATGCCAAAAGGAGTTCAAATGAACACCTACTCTCTTTACACCCCTAGAAATAAGAGTATTTGGGTGGGGACTGCTTAAAATAAGGGTATTTTTATGAAACCACTAAAACAATAGATGCGAACATAAACGATTGACTAATTCCCTCATTCTAATGATAACATCTGAGACTCTCAGACAATATATTTTGATCAAAACACATCTGTGCCCACCTACCCAGCGCCAAGGTGATCTCAGTCAGCCAGGTCCTACTCTAACTGTAAACTGACCTATGCCATTGGGCATCTACTATACATTCAGGAGCGCAGACTCTGCACATATAGTGTGCTGCTCCTAGTCATCTCTATGTGCATCTAGCAACCAATGAGAGGAGAAGCAAGCACATCTATATGTACCACCTAATCAAGGTCGCCTATTAGATAATAATAATGCAAACATTATATATGAACTATGCCTTCCCCTGCCTGACTGAGACCACCGTGGCTCGGGTAGGTGGGCACAGATGTGTTTTGATCAAAATATATTGGTTAAGAGTCTCAAATTTTATCATTAGAGTGAGGGCTTAATCCATGTACTATGTTTGCATCTATTGTTGTAGTGCATTATTTTCCACACTATTTTCAAGCATTTTTTAATAAATGTAGCCATGCACATCTGTATATTTACTATCATATCATGCAGGATATTTTGTATCTTCTGTGATTTCTATGTTTATGAACCCAGATAGAGCCAAGCTTGTTAATTAAGGCCTGTAATGTCTCCTTAGTAGTTATTTGCTGGAGCATTTATTTGTATGACTCTGTGTTGTGCCATTCCTTCCTTAATTATTCCTGCTAGAAGTTATGAATTAATTGCTAACAATTTGCAATGAAGGTCAGTCTGGGTGATACCAGTTGGGGGGTGTGCCTGCACAGCTTGACACTATTCAATCAGTACTGGCAGTATAAGACTGTGCAGGGACACTCCCCCAACTGTCAAAGGGGTTGTCTCATCATAGACAATGGGGGCATATCTCTAGGATATGCCCCCATTGTTTTATAGGTGCGGGTCTCACCGCTGGGAGGTGAAAGGAAGTGAAGGAGGGCACACTGTGAATGGGAATAGTGACCGGTCATGTGCGGTGCGTTCCCATTCATTTCTATGGGGAGCCGGCTTGGTGGTGGCCAGACCGGAGTCCTCCAGCCACCACCTGGCGGGGCTCCGTTCTCAATATAGGTGCAGGACACAGTGGTGGGACCGCACCTATAAGACAATGGGGGCATATCCTAGTGATGAGACTTCTTTAACCTCTATGATGAGAAAACCTCTTTAACAGCCGTCTGGACCTTGAAACCTTCTAGCAATTTATTAATAACTTCTAGCAGGAATAATAAAGGAATGGTACAACATAGAGTCACAAGAATAGATGCTCCAGAATTGTTATTACATGGTGGATGCAAGTAGTTATACAACAGACATGTCAGGAGAGGAGACAGGTCCTCTTTAATGGCTGCATCTTGCTCAGAGTTTTGTTTTCAATCGAATAGTTGGTTTTGAAACTTTCAAAAATGATAATGTTTAAAGGGGTTTTCCGAGTTATATATATTGATGACCTATCCTCAGGATAGGACATCAATATCAGATCGGCGGGGGTCCGACACCCGGCAGACGCAGCGCAGGTAATGTCGCCTTGATTAGCTGCAGAAAAAATGACCTCGGATGTCAGGTATATAGGATACAGAAACGTTATAATGCACACGCTGTTCAGATGGTGTTTAGGTCAGGCAAACTTGCGCAATATTTGACCCCCCCCAAAAAAAAAATATATTGCAGCCAGATATAACAGCCCTTAAAAGGGCTTTTGGGTCTTTTCAACAAAAAACTAACCTGCCTAGCCAATTTCTATTCCTACACTATCTGTCCCTCCTTGCAGAAGCTCTCCCTGACTCGGACTGAGCCTGGTCACATGTCACCGGGTGCTATATAGCTTGTATTCGGCCGAGCATGCTCGCTCATCACTAGTTGTTTGATGTGTGGAGATGTCTCCATGGTTCGTAGGATTTTAATTTTTTTTCTCATACCTGTTTGTCTTATTCAAGAATTGATATGTTTTTGTTAGTAGGAGACTCCTTTCCAATGTCCTGGAAGCCCGCATTCACACAATGTCCTGGTCAGACCATATTCATGAGATCTTTCTCATAAATAAGAATAGGGATGTGCCACATCATTACTCTCTGTGGCGGTCCTGTTGCATCATCCAAGATACAGTGAGCATTTTAAGCAGAAATTATGCATTTTTTTTTACCTTGAATGCTCCTTCTTTATTGGTCCCCTGTATATTATGGAACTCGCATAAGGCCTTTATGAGGGCCCCACAATGCTCAGCTCCCTCCTATAGATCATACTTACCCCGCTCCCCAGCACACATGTCACTCTGGATCCCTGCACCACCACAGCTGCATGTCCCTGTCACTTAAAGCAAAATATCTGGTGACCGGGGTGCAGTCAATAGTAGGCCATGATGGTGACCAGCCCCCTTGCATCACAGGTGAGATTTTGATCCAAGCAACAGGGAAATGCAGTGGTAGCCATGCAATGATGCGAGGGCTGGGGAGCGGGGTAAGTATGAACTATTGGAGGGGCCCGGGCATTGTGGACATTTTTAGAATTGGATAACCCCTATAAGGCACTCCCAGCTAAATCCCAGATTGCATATCTTTGAGATTCAGATGGTTCCAAAATACTGAATCCGCAATATATTGCGGAACATTTCTGTGACTATTATGCTAATCTCTATAATTTAGCTGCGGATCCCCTTAGGCTCCATTCACACGTCCGTGTGTCCGGTGTCCGTGTTTTGCGGATCCAGCCATGTGCGTTCCACAATTTGCGGGCCGCACATAATAGAAATGCCTTTTCTTGTCCGTCTATTCGGACAAGAATAGGACATGTTCTATTTTTTTCGGGAGCCGCGGAACGGTGCCGTCCAAACACTGTGTGCCGTCCGCATCTTTTGCGGCCCCATTGAAAGTGAATGGGTCCGCGGACATGCGGACACCATTTGCGGACGTATGAATGGTGCCTAACTTTGCAGTCTAAGGCAAAGCAGATTGGGTGCTTTTTGGATGCCCTTTCTCTTCCATCTGTGTCTCCCGATCAACTTTCTAAACTGTCTGCAGAGTTTACATCCTCTGAAGTCCTACAGATCATTAAACCATTCCATTGTAGTTCTGGCTGTATGTTTAGGGTCGTCCTGCTGGAAGGTGAACCAGTATGATGATGCCACCACCATGTTTCATGTTGGAGATTGTGTATTCAGGGTGATGTGCAGTGTTCGTTTTCCACCAAACACAGCATTTTGCATTTAGGACAAAAAGTCCAACTTTGGTCTCATCTGCCCAGAGCAGCTGTTTCCACATGTTTGCTGTGTCCCCTACATGGCTTGTGGCAAACTGTAAATGGGACTTCTTATGACTTGCTTTCAAAAATAGAGAAGAATTAATGAGATTGAGATCTTATATCTCTTAATATTATAAAAATGAGTTTCTGTCTTTCTATCTGTTCTCTATGCACGACAAACTACTGGACCGATTTTCACCAAATTCGGCACACAGGTACATCAGGTGTCCGAGAAGGTTTCAGACCAGGTCTCAGCTCTCTAGGATGTACCGTTCCCGAGATTTTTCCCAAAATATGACCTGCATTAGCCAATATTAGCCTTGGAGCTTTGGTTTCAAACCTCAACTGCCATTCTCTGCACAGACACACACAGGGAGGGCAGGTTTCTATAACAACACAGCCAGATAATTAGCAGCCAGCTGAGGAGCTCAGTTAAATAACAACCCAGTCATTTCTATTCACTGCTTTAAAGGGGCAGAGTGCTGTGCATGACACTATTAAAGGGGTATTCCGGTTACCAGAAATATAACTTATGTTTTAGACTAATTTTAGACTAAGACCATTCAGTAGTAATAAAAGATGTTTTCTTCCACTGCTACCCATTGCGTGTCCTCATAAATTACAATGGCATTGACCTATAATTCACGCCACCCTCAAAAGAAGGACTTAAAACCCCCACCCCAGGTCTCGCTAAGTCACGCCCCCGACTCAGTCAGGCCACGCCCCATCCCACTCCGCAGCCAACAGGGATTGAAAAAATAAAGGTAAAAATCAACTTCTGTCAACTGCAGAGTTGGGAGGGAGGTTGACTTTCTTTCTGCAATGACACACAGAAACATTAAATGAAATAGATTAAATACACCCGTGCGAAGCAATGTTTTCTTCCACTGCTACCCATTGCGTGTCCTCATAAATTACCATGGCATCGACCTTTAACTCATGCCACCCTCAAAAGAAGGACTTAAAACGCCCACCCCAGGCCTCACTAAGCCATGCCCCGACTCTGTCAGGCCACGCCTCCTCCCACTCCGCATCCGAAGATTGAAAAATTGAAGGTAAAAATCAACTTCTGTCAGCTGCAGGGGTGGGAGGGAGGATGACTTTCTCTCTGCAACGACACACACAAACATTAAATGAAATAGATTAAATATACCCGTGCAAAGTGATGTTTTCTTCCACTGCTACCCACTGTGTTTCCTCAAATTACCATGGCATTGACCTGTAATTCAGGCCACCCTGAAAAGAAGGACTTAAAAGCACCCCCCTTCCCCCAAGGTCCCTCTAAACCACGCCCCCGACCCAGTCAGGTCACGCCCCCTCCCACTCCGCAGCCAATGGGGATTGAAAAAATGAAGGTAAAAATACATTTCTGTCAGCTGCATTGACTTTCTGTCTGCAACGACACACAGAAACATTAAATGAAATAGATGACCAGGATATACCCAGGAGAAGCCAGGTCCTTCTGCTAGTCTCTTATATATATAAAAATGATTTTCTGTCTGTCTCTCTGTTCTTTATGCGCGACCAAACTACTGTACCGATCTTTACCAAATTCCGCACACAGGTATATCAGGTGTCCGGGAAGGTTTTAGACCAGGTCCCAGCTCTCTAGGATGTACAGTTCCTGATATATTCCCAAAAAATCACTTACATTAGCCAATATTAGCCTGGAAGTCTTCTTTCTTTTCATATCCCAACTGCCATACACACGGTCACATGTCCCTTATCAGCCAATAGAAGCTCACAGGTCCTTGGTCTGCACACACTTTTACTGCAGGTTTCCATAACAACTCAGCCAGGGGCAGGGCAGAGGAAACTGGGTGAGAACAAGAAAGACAAATGGAATAGGTTTTCGCTCTGTGTATTAAGCAGGCTGGTAATGAGAGGTAATTAGCAGCCAGCTGAGGAGTCCAGGTGAACAGCTCTCCAAAACACAATTCAGTGCTTGTCTCCCACAGGCCTTGGCGCAGCCTGCTTCTTATACACGGTCACATGCACACAGATTTACTCCAGGTTTCCATAACAACCCAGCCATTTTCCTTAACTGCTGTAGATTAGTTTTAGGCTAGGGCCACAATGACACATAGGGCACTACACTGCTACATATGTCGCGCGACATTGATTTTGCACCAATGTTGTGCAACAATTATTATAATGATAGTCTATGGTTTTGCACTGCGACATGCTGCGATGCAAAAGTTTCAGTAAAATCCATCTTGGTTGGATTTTTTGCAACTGTCGTGTCGCAGTTGCAGCATTTCACATGTCGCAGTGCGATACCATAGCCTATCATTATAAAAATTGTTGCACAACATTGGTACGATAAAATGTTGCGCAACACATGTCGTCATGTAGCCCTAGCCTTAAAGGGGCAGGGCCCTGTGGAGGTCACTGTTAAGTGGGCAGGGGCCACTGTTAAAGGGTCAGCTGCTGTGGAGGTCACTGGTAAGGGGGCAGAGGCCACTATTAAAGGGGCGTTCACTGTGCATGTTAGCGTTAAGGGAGCAGGCCGCTATGGAGGTCACTGTTAAAGGAGCTGGCACTATGTAGGTTTTTGTTAACATGGCAGGGGCCACTATTAAAGTGGCAGCTGCTGTGGAGGTCACTGTTAAGGCAGCAGGGTACTGCAAGGCCACTGTTAAGGGAACGGGGTATTGTGACAATCACTGTTAAAGGGACGGGTGCTGTGGAGGTCTCTGTTAAGGGGGCAAGGAACAGTAAGGGTCACAGATAAGGGGATGGTCCCCTATGGAGGTCAATGCTAAGGGGCGGGATGCTGTAGAGGTCACTGTTAAGGAGGCGGGCCCCTGAGGAGGTAAATGTCAAGGGAGTGGGGTGCTGTGAAACTCACTTTTAAAGGGGCGGATTGTAAAGGTCAAAGTTAAGGGGATGGGCTGCTGTGGAGTTCCCATTTTAAGGAGTTTGGGCACTGTGGGGGGTTTAGTGTTGAGGGGTGGAGGGCTGTGGAGTTCACTGTTAAGAGGGCGGGGTGCTGTACAGGTCATGGTTATGGGAAATACGGTTGATATCTTTTAACAACACACAGAAACATGAAATAAAATATACCCGTGCGTAACCGGGTCCTTCTGCTAGTATTTTATATAATATTAATACACTATAACATTTGTAACATATATAACATTTGACACACCCAGATGTTTTTGTTTCACAATCTGGTCTAAATGAAGCATATTGATTTATTTTGTGAACCTTATGTATGAATTCTTGTTGAGTGATCTATTCCACTTTATAATTTTTGCCGGTGTCTATTAATTGCTAAATCCATGCAACAGTCTCAGGATAATCAAGCATCTAATAATATAAAAATAAGCACATGTATACTGCCATTTTGATACCACTGAAACTTGTCTGGAAGCTTTCATATGGCAGTCTACTTCATTGTTCAACCATTGATTTGAAAAAGAGAAATAAGTTGCTGCTGCACTTTACACAATTGACAGACGAGCAGCTGGTTGCTGGAGAGCAGGATACTCACAGACATGTGGCTTATTTGATTTTACCAGCAACAATAAGACTGGAAGTATGCGGCCCCTTTACATTGGTCTTCAATAACATCAGGCTGTGAGTACGTGGTAATACAGCCGCAGGGACTGTTAAGCTATACCACAAGCAAATTAGCTAGTGTGATACAGCATATTTGAAGCTGTAAGGTACATTGTAAGCCAAGCAGTGCATCACATCCAAACAAATACCTGTCATTACTATTGAAGACAAGACATGTTCTATTAATATTTATTGAATAACGGTGCCCTCAAGTACATAGGCCTTCTTGGTGCCACTATATAAATCTACATATGTGGCATTAAACATAAAAAATATGCCTATGTATGGACATGAATATTGAAAACTATATAAACTAAGTGGACTACCTTTTTTATGATGCTGTTTGTTCATTAATGTTCACTAACAAACCTCTGAGGCCTTCACAGAACAGCTGTAGTTATCAGAAAATTTTTGAACGCCCCCCCCCCAACTTCTTCACACTCCCTTACTCCCATGCAACTCCCACTCCTTTCACTAGTTAAGATCGCTCTCTCAGACCAGGCCCAGCAGCTGCTCCATCCATTTCCTACACGTATAAACTGTATGTCATTGTCACTGTATATACTCTTACTGTATATAAAGTCAGGGGATAATACTGAAGGAACCTTGATATTAAAATCTTTTAATCCTAATCCTGGGTGGGCCCCTTCTGAGGTTGGTCCCCAAAGCAGCCACTTCCCCTATAGCTATGCCCCTGGTAGTTACTAAGAATACATTACATTATTTTCGTGACACGGTTAAGAGCTTGAAGGCTATCTCTATACAAGAACAAGATCTAAAATGCTCTTATGATACTTCCAATTGGAAGAGAACAGTTCAATGGCCAACAAAAATTTGATAAGGGGTTTGTTAAGTGGGAATTGTCTCAAAATATTGTGCCACTGCAGATTTTCAAAACTGATCCAAGTTACCCTGATCTCTGTTGGAGAGGTTGACAGGCTACTTATTTTTAATTTAAAGTTTGCTCAGTCTTTAGGTAGCTTCAAACCCAACCCTAGCATTACTATTTTTGGTCTTGGAGTCACTTCCTTTATCAGGTCGCACCCTAATTTCTCATATAAACCATGTGGTGAGATTGTTAATTGCTCAATCTTGGAATGAAGCAATGTCTCTGGGCTCCACTGATTTATTCCCATGATTAAGGTATACCTATGCTGTGGAACAACTGAAGTGTCACGGGGGAGACAAGGGAAGGTGCGCCCTGTACTGAAAACCCCCCCGTTCTCTCCCTGCCTGCTTGCCTCAGTCGGCCCTAGGCGGCCGCGGACAACCACGGTGACGGTCCCTGCTCTGTATAAGTGCACAGGGAGGAACAGGGAACAATTGGAGAGACAAACACAGACGAAACAAACACAATATCAGAATAGTCAGCAAGCCGGGTCATGCACAGGAGATAACGTCAATACCGGGGGTGAAGCAAAGAGAGGTCGAAGTCCAAGTCCAAGGTCAGGGTCAAACAGCAATCAAACACTAGGTCGCACAAGCACTGATCAAAGTAGTAACGCTAATCACAGGCGATTAGGGAGGACAACTAGTGGCTTTAAATAGCCCTCCACTGGGTCATGTGACGGGGCCAGCGTCACATGACCTCATTTGCATACCGAGCGCTGGCCAAACGTGACCAGCGCTCAAATATGCACCAAATTTGGTCATGTGGCGTGGCCAGCGCCACATGACCCAAAACCAGGTATAAATAAATGTTCTGAGCGCTGGTTGCCCAGACCAGCGCTCAGATGTCCCCGCCTGCTCGTTTACTAGGGGGGCGGGGAGGACGCTGGACACGCTGTATCAGTGCGCGAGCCGGACCCTCTCCTGTGAGTGTCGTCATGGAGACGAGGACGCATCCTGCGTCCCCGCTCCGGCGCACTCCTGGGAGACCGGCGGCACGGCAGAGGGGAAGCGCGCCGCCGACTCCCCGTTACAGTACCCCCCCTTCACGAGGGGCCACCGGACCCTTAGCTGGAGGAACCGGCTTTTCAGGATGCTGTCGATGAAAACTCTTAACAAGTGCGTCTGCATGCATCCTGCTCAGCGGTACCCAAGATCTGTCCTCAGGCCCAAATCCCCTCCAGTGTACAAGGTACTGGAAGGAATTCCGGACCTTCCTAACGTCAATGATTCTATGAATCTCGTGCTCCACTTGTCCCTCCACCTCGACCGGAGGCGGGGGCAGTTCCTCTGGACCAGCGGGAGCAACATAACGCTTAAGCAAAGACATATGAAAAACATTGTGAACACGAAGGGAGTCAGGTAAACACAATTCAAACGACACCGGATTGATCACCTTGGTGATCCTGTATGGACCAATGAAGCGAGGCGCAAACTTATAGGATGGTACTTTCATACGTAGATTTTTAGTTGACAACCATACCATGTCCCCCACCTTGAAATTCACACCCTTAGAACGTTTCTTATCGGCCTTAGTTTTTTGAATCCTTTGGGCTCTTTCCAGGTTCGACTGAACCTGTGCCCAAACTGTGCACAGTTCCTGAGAGAGAGCATTGGCCTCTGGGACCGCCGAAACAGCTGGAGAAAAAGAGCCAAAGCGCGGATGAAACCCCATGTTGCAGAAAAACGGCGATACCCCAGAAGACGAATTCACACGGTTATTAATCGCGAACTCGGCCAGAGACAGGAATCTGGCCCACACATGCTGGTTATCAGCAACATAACATCTGAGATATTGCTCAACGGACTGATTAAGACGTTCAGTCTGACCATTGGTCTCTGGATGAAAGGCTGACGAAAAGGATAAGGAAATATCGATCTTCTTACAGAAGGCCCTCCAGAATTTAGACACAAACTGCACCCCCCTGTCAGAAACAATATTCTCAGGAACACCGTGTAGTTTAACTATGTGGTCCATAAATACGGAAGCCAAAACCTTTGCAGAGGGTAATTTACACAAAGAAATAAAGTGACACATCTTGCTGAATCTGTCCACCACTACAAGAATCACGGTTTTACCCTCAGAGCATGGCAAATCCGTGATGAAGTCCATGGACAGATGTGACCAAGGTCTATCAGGTATGGGTAATGGACGCAACTCACCCATAGGCCGAGTCTTGGGATTCTTGGACCTGGCACAAGTATTGCACGCAGTTACAAAAGCCTGAACATCTCTGGAGATTGACGACCACCAATACTGCCTAGAGACCAACTCCTTGGTGGCATTGATACCAGGATGTCCACATAAAACAGAGCTATGGCACTCACCCAGCAGTCGCAACCGCAAATGAGCTGGCACAAATAACTTGTCATTGGGAGTACCAGTGGGAGCAAGATGTTGTCCTGCCACGATTTCAGAAGCGAGATCAGATGAGGTAGCGGCTACGATGATGTCAGCTGGCAGGATGGGCTCAGGAGGGACGTCAGGAGGCTGATACGCCTGGAAACTTCGGGATAAGGCATCGGCCTTAATGTTCTTGCTTCCGGGTCTGAAGGTAACACAAAAGTCAAAATGAGTAAAGAACAAAGCCCACCTCGCCTGTCTGGGATTCAATCGCTTAGCAGATTCCAGAAACATCAAATTCTTATGATCCGTGAGGACCGTAATGCGGTGTAATGCCCCTTCTAAAAAATGACGCCATTCCTCAAATGCCCACTTGATTGCTAGTAACTCCCTATTACCAATGTCATAGTTTCTCTCGGCAGGAGAGAACTTGCGGGAGAAGAAGGCGCATGGCTTGAGATTAGTTAAGGTGGAAGACCCCTGGGACAGTACTGCCCCCACACCATCTTCAGATGCATCCACCTCAACTACAAACGGCTTATTTTGATCAGGCTGGATCAGCACAGGAGCATCAACAAAAAACCGCTTTAGCTTTTCAAACGCTTCAATAGCTGCAGGGGACCAGTTGACTAAATCAGCTCCCTTGCGGGTCAAATCCGTAATGGGTTTGGCTATAACAGAAAAATTTTTGATAAATTTCCGATAGAAATTAGTAAAACCCAGAAATCGCTGGAGCGCCTTCAGAGAGGAAGGTCGCACCCACTCTACAATGGCCTGTACCTTACCCGGGTCCATTTTGAAGGAAAAAGGGGTGAGAATGTATCCCAAAAAGGTCACTTCCTGAACACCAAAGATACACTTCTCCCCTTTGACAAACAACTTGTTCTCACGCAACACCTCCAGCACTTGCCTGGTGTGGGATACGTGACTCTCCCAGTCTGTAGAAAAAATCAAGATGTCATCAATATAGACAATTACAAATTTTCCAATAAATGGTCTAAAAATGTCATTGACAAAATTTTGGAACACCGCAGGAGCATTACTTAACCCGAAGGGCATTACTAGGTACTCATAATGACCCTCCGGGGTATTAAAGGCAGTTTTCCATTCATCACCCTCACGGATTCTGATCAGGTTGTACGCCCCCTTCAGATCTAGCTTAGTAAACCAACAAGCACCCTGAACCTGATTCAACAAATCAGGAATAAGGGGCAGCGGGTACCTGTTTTTAACAGTAATTTTATTGAGTTCCCTGTAATCAATACAGGGCCTCAACCCTCCATCCTTTTTCCCGACAAAGAAAAATCCTGCCCCCATGGGAGAAACAGAAGGCCGGATGTGACCCTTGGCCAGACTCTCCTTGAGATAATCCCTCATAGACTGACGCTCTGGAGTAGAGAGATTATAGATACGGCCCTTGGGATATCTGGACCCCTCAATAATATCGATGGCACAATCATATTGCCGGTGAGGAGGGAGGAACTCAGCCTCGGACATGGAGAAAACGTCCGAAAAATCCTTGATGTACTCAGGTAAGAAAGGAGACTCAGTAGTACCTCCCAACTGCAATACAGATTTGCAACACTTGTCACAATTCAGCCCCCATTTTTCTAATTCACCTGTTGACCAATTGATTACAGGATTGTGGTCCTGCAACCAAGGTAAACCAAGAACTAGGTCAGCAGGTAAATTTTTTAAAACCCAAAAAACACATTTTTCGGAATGCGAAATCCCAACCGTCAGGGTCACACTAGGAGTACAGAACTCGATCCTCCCATTATTTAGGGGAGTGGAGTCGAGGGCGATAATTTGAATACCCTCCCTTAAAGGGACCATCGGTAAACCCACAGACTGTACAAAATCAAAATTAATAAAATTAGCAGCAGAACCAGAGTCAACAAAAGCCTTTCCAGAACCCCTGAATTGATCATATGCAATGGAGATGGGTACTAAAATCTTTCTCCTTACCACTGCTGGGGTTACCTTACCTCCCACCGGAGATCTCCTAGAGGGCGGAAGTTTTGGACACTGCTGGAGCCAGTGGTTCACCTCACCGCAGTAGAAGCAGGCTCCCTTTAAACGTCTTTGGTTTCTCAGGATACCTCCTAACTGCATGGACTCCGGGACCTTGGCAGGAGGTGGACTCAGAGGAGGAAACTCAGGCAGGACGACAGCTTGAGGAGTATTTGATCGTTCCCTCTGTCTTTCTCTCACCCGTCGATCCAGCTTAATAACTAAAGTCATGGTCGTCTCTAGGGAGTCAGGAGTAGGATAACAAACCAGAAGATCCTTGAGTTGGTCTGACAGCCCCACCCTAAACTGGCTTCTCAAAGCTGGGTCATTCCACCCAGAGGGGACACACCACTTCCTGAACTCTGCACAGTAATCCTCTACTGGGCGGTTTCCTTGCTGAATGTTCCTGAGCTGAGTTTCTGCTACAGTGGCCCAGTCTGGTTCTTCATACAAAAGACCTAAGGCCTGGAAAAAGGCCTCCACAGACAACAGACATGGGGAGTCAGATGGCAATGAGAAAGCCCACTCCTGCGGATCCCCTTGCAGCAAGGAAATAATTATTCCTACCCGCTGCTGCTCAGAACCCGAGGAGTGTGGGCGTAAACGAAAATATAATTTGCAACTTTCCTGGAAAGAATGGAAAGTCTTTCGGTTACCCACAAACCGATCGGGCAACCTTATATAGGGTTCAATAATGGAGGGAGCGGCTGCGGGTACAGTTTGCAGCTGCTCCTGGTGTTGGATTCTCTCGGCCAGATCCTGGATCATCTGAGCCATGTCACTTATATGATCCGTGAGAATTCGCAACGGCTCCATTTAGTATGGCCTGTGATTCTGTCACGGGGGAGACAAGGGAAGGTGCGCCCTGTACTGAAAACCCCCCCGTTCTCTCCCTGCCTGCTTGCCTCAGTCGGCCCTAGGCGGCCGCGGACAACCACGGTGACGGTCCCTGCTCTGTATAAGTGCACAGGGAGGAACAGGGAACAATTGGAGAGACAAACACAGACGAAACAAACACAATATCAGAATAGTCAGCAAGCCGGGTCATGCACAGGAGATAACGTCAATACCGGGGGTGAAGCAAAGAGAGGTCGAAGTCCAAGTCCAAGGTCAGGGTCAAACAGCAATCAAACACTAGGTCGCACAAGCACTGATCAAAGTAGTAACGCTAATCACAGGCGATTAGGGAGGACAACTAGTGGCTTTAAATAGCCCTCCACTGGGTCATGTGACGGGGCCAGCGTCACATGACCTCATTTGCATACCGAGCGCTGGCCAAACGTGACCAGCGCTCAAATATGCACCAAATTTGGTCATGTGGCGTGGCCAGCGCCACATGACCCAAAACCAGGTATAAATAAATGTTCTGAGCGCTGGTTGCCCAGACCAGCGCTCAGATGTCCCCGCCTGCTCGTTTACTAGGGGGGCGGGGAGGACGCTGGACACGCTGTATCAGTGCGCGAGCCGGACCCTCTCCTGTGAGTGTCGTCATGGAGACGAGGACGCATCCTGCGTCCCCGCTCCGGCGCACTCCTGGGAGACCGGCGGCACGGCAGAGGGGAAGCGCGCCGCCGACTCCCCGTTACATGAAGGCTGTTCACTTCAATAGGCCATCAAAGTTTAATAAAGAGGCCATACATACTCTTCTGGTCACATCTCAGTCTCCCTGATGCCTTTATGATACCTTTATGATGTCCATGACATCTCCTGGGGTTGTCCCCTCTCTATAGCACTTGGTCTCATCTTTATAATGTTCCGTTAATATGCTATTTACTGTTGTCCCCTATCCTATTTACTGCATATAGTCACTCATGCCTTATCTATCTCCGTTGTTCTCACATACGTTACTTTTACAGCACACCACACATACCTCTGACCTACTTCAGGCTTTTGATATCATCCTTTGCCCATACTACTTGCATAACCATTAGATAGGATTTTCACTGCTTAGCTCTACTTTTACACACACACATATATAAATATCTTACACCTGCTCCCATATTTCTAGCCAGACCTCCGTATTACCTTTTTATAATTTATTTCATACATTTAGATTTATTTTATATATTTAGTCTGTACATTTATACTTATTTGTCATTTACTTTATTTTTTTTCTTTCAGTGAACCTATTACCAAGGTCCACAAGTGGACCGAAAAAAAAAAGAATTAAGTCACATTTCCTCTATTTCCTATTATTGCCTTGTGGATCAAAGGAAATATGTCACCAGGATAATCGCTATTGAAGTAAATCCATGGCCTAATAGCACTTAGCACCTTATTTCCAGATGTGCCTTTGTTCCAGCAATAGATGTTTTTTTATCCTCTGAAAATCCAGTTTATTTGGTATGCAAATGAGACTCCCCTCAAGGTGCCCAGAGGGGCGTCACTCTTGCAGGAAGGAGCCCAGGCACTCCTCCAGCCACAATGTGTCCACCCACCCCTCCTAAATCACATTCAAGCCATAACTCCGCCCCCTTTTTCCTGCTCCCAGTATGAGGGCGGGCTTGGGCACTAGCAGAAGGCGTGCCTGGGCTCCTTGCTGCAAGAGTAACGCCCCTCTGGGCACCTTACTGGCTCATTTGCATACCAAATAAACTGGATTTCCAGAAGATAGAAAACACCTATTGCTGAAACAAAGGCACATCTGGAAATAAGGTACTAAGTGCTATTAGGCCATGGCTTTACTTCAATAGCGATTATCCTGGTGATAGATTTCCTTTAATTTTTGGAATTTACATTGGAATAAATATGAACTTGTAATTGTATCATAACTTGGATTGCTACCATGGTGCCAGCATGTGCATGCCGACTTAAAAAACGTACAAAGTCTTGCTATAGTACAGTAGCATATAAACACCATGGTGTACCAACATCACTCCGCCACTCCACTTAACCTGATGTCATTGCAGGGTCGCAGAAGAGATGGTAACTGTCAATACAGGATACCGGTTAGAAAAGTGAGAGTGATAGCGGTATAAATAAGCACTCGCAATAAAGGCTATACAACAAGCAAAGGCCATCCTTGATGTACTGTAAGTGAGTACACTAAACGGATACCATATAAAATGGCATAGAACCATAAAAACTAAAGAAAGACCAGGCTAGATGTAAGCAGATGCACAAAAAAATGCTACTGTATATAAAATATATGTCGCTGTAATAGCCATAACGAGCCCAAATTGAATAGTTCACCACATCCATCAACCATCAATTAGAGAAGTAAAGATAAACCAAGTGTCACCTCATAAAAATGGAGGGAGGAGCAAGTCTAGTCACCACTGTGTCCACACTATAATAATGAAGGAGAACCAAGTCTAGTCACCACTGTGTCCACACGATAATAATGAAGGAGAACCAAGTCTAGTCACCACTGTGTCCACACGATAATAATGAAGGAGAACCAAGTCTAGTCACCACTGTGTCCACACTATAATAATGAAGGAGAACCAAGTCTAGTCACCACTGTGTCCACACTATAATAATGAAGGAGAACCAAGTCTAGTCACCACTGTGTCCACACTATAATAATGAAGGAGAACCAAGTCTAGTCACCACTGTGTCCACACGATAATAATGAAGGAGAACCAAGTCTAGTCACCACTGTGTCCACAAATGAGGAAATCTACCATTCCACTATAATAATGAAGGAGAACCAAGTCTAGTCACCACTGTGTCCACACTATAATAATGAAGGAGAACCAAGTCTAGTCACCACTGTGTCCACACTACAATAATGAAGGAGAACCAAGTCTAGTCACCACTGTGTCCACACTATAATAATGAAGGAGAACCAAGTCTAGGCACCATTGTGTTCACACTATAATAATGAAGGAGAACCAAGTCTAGTCACCACTGTGTTCACACTATAATAATGAATCTTATTGCGTACCCAAGTCAGCAAATATAATGACAATATAGCAATGTACTGAAAGAGCCCCCCCCCAAAAAAAAAAAAATTATATATATTCTATGTAGGGATTAGATAACAAAATATATTACTGGTCCAACTGTGATTAGATATGTAGTCCTGGTTAGCCATAGCCATATATAAGGGATAAAAAAAAAAAAAATAGCCCGATACATCCCTATAATAATCGGTGACACCTTTACACCAGTAGATAATCACTATTCCCATGAACGCTTGTTAACGATTATCTGGTGGATAAAATTTAAAGGGCCCTTAAAGGGGTTCTTCAGGAATTAAGAAAATGAAAATACTTCAATAATATTACTTTGTTATAAATATATCCCCAAATACCTTTCATTACTTATAATGGTTTGTTTTGTCTAGGGAGCAATCATTAGAAGACAAAAATGGTGATCATCTTGAAATCCAAGGCAGAACTGCCTTAATAAAAGAGAAGAATGTCCATATGATGAATACTATTACGGGAAAATCTTTGGTCCCTAGATGTTGTGGCACCTGTTTCAGACAGCACCACATTGCTGCAATATTATACATGATACCAATCCCAACTGATAAGGGTTACAGATGAGAAATTATATACAAAGAACATCTCATGAGAGAAATTGGAAAATGGAATTCAAGCTGCGCATGGTTGACAGCACAACATGTATGGAGTCTAAATCATTGATACTTAAATGGCCACTAACTTTTCATGCAGCTTTCAATAATACAAGTAATTACAAGAAGTTTGCAATATGTTTTATCAGTAACAAATGTTTAGTTTTCCTGTTATCAGCTGTTTACCAGTTCTCCCTTCATCCACTCAGGATCATTTCTGCAGTAGGGTCATACTACACATGTCAATGCAAGTCTATGGAGAAGGGAGGGGAAGGAGATAGCAGGAAATGAGTGATAGAGGGGCAGTTAGAGAGTCTCCACAGCTACATAGAAAGGTTATTGTTTGTCAGAAATGCTTCATTCACAAAATTGCAGATCAGTACTTCTCTGTAATGTTGGCAATTTACTTTCTGCCTGTGTAGTGGCTGGCAGCTAGTCTCCACCCACCATGTTTGAGAGAACTGCAAACTAAATGTTCAGCAAGCAGAGAGGAAAACTGCTTGAAATGATAGAAGTAGTGTTATTCCTCATTAGAGATGAGCGAATCTATTCACCGCTTCTTAGTTTCGTATAGAATCCTCCATTTTTCAGATTTTGTCAGATTCGCTTTGTGTTATTCTTAAATGTTCTTAAAATTTTGAACGCTAATGCTACGTACGCAACGTACGCGACAAATGCATTCATCTTGCCCCCTCCCCGGCTCCCCGAAGCGGGAAAATGACAATATGCCCCCTCAAGAGTGGGAAAGTGAAGATACGACCCATTCAGAAGTGGGAAAAACCAGCTGGCCCATCGGGAACGAACTATTTGCAGACTATTTGAAGACTCCTCCCTCATTACTCCGCCCTCCTCTTCAGTTCAAGCCAGCGCTGAATAAGATCCAGAGTCAGACCACAGCAAACAGTATGGCGAAAGAACTGCAACCCAAGTGGGGAGAGTTGGTCTTTGGGGACGAGTACCCCGAACCACAGCCCGCTCTAGAGATCAGAGTGGCACAACTGTGCAAGAGAGTCTCACCGGTTCCTGACTCCATATTCGCTTTGCCGGCTGGTTCGGCTGCTGCGGTGGAGGTGGCTGGAGCGTCCACTTCGCCCCCCAGGAGGAGAACTTTCCATTCGGCAGAACCCAATTGTGCCCACGCCCAGACCCTATGGGACTACAAGAATGCAGTGGAGGACTGGGTCCTCCAAGTACCTGACCATTGAAGGCCGGGAGACCCTACATTGGAGCGGCGAAAGGGAACCGTCCTGTGGTTTTCTGTGGAGCGAGGCTCTGGCTTCCTGGCGGATGACGAGGACGGCAAGGAGTACTTTGTGGGCCGCAGGTCAGTGAAACGGCCGTACCTGCCCCAACCCCGTCACAGCCTGTACGTGGGGAATCAGGTGGAATACACCCCCATGGCACCCCCAAAGGCCCCTTTGCTACCGGGGTAACGTTATTATCAAAGCCTGCATCACCACCTGAAGTTTGGCCGGAGGAACCACCAGGCGAAGTAACGGTGCGCTGCCTTTAGGAGTCACCAGATGGCACCCTCCGTTTCAGGGAGAAGCCACAGCCACAGCTGGAGCCTCTGATCCCTGGACTGCCAGTGCCACCACCATCACAGTCCTTTCAGCTGGGTCAGCTGATGACTTCATCGTTTAAGTTCCAGTCCACGGTGCTCCACCAGTACCAACTACCCTGGAAGATGAAGCCAGCAGCAGCAAGGGGAGCTGAGGCTTATTCCCTGGGTGCCTCAACCGCTGCAGCCAGAAGTCCTTACCCCTGCTGTCCCGGCAGGAGAATCCGGAAAAGTAAAGGCGCAAGTGGCTGCAGCGCTCACCAGCGTGACCACCACCCAGACCCGGTCAAGTCCGACTTCTGGAAGAAGAGGGCAGTGGAGTTCCACCACGGCAGTGAGCTTGGCCTACAGGAGGCAGGAGCGTCCTCTGATGTTTTTCATCATTTTGGATGATTCGCTCATCTCTGTTCCTCATCTACAGAGAGTACTACTGATTAATGCAAAATTTGTTGAAAGCTCAGTGCCACTTTTAATAGATTGAAAGGTAACAAGCAAAGAACATGGCTTTGCTGAGACCGCCTGGATTAGACAAGCGGAGGTGTTATATACACTGTAGCTCTTTCTGAAGTATATTCTTTGATCACAGTTGCCACCCCTGAAAGGAGAGCAAAAGATTTCTATACCAATAAAGGAAACGCTATGTGGGGTCACCACTATGTTCTCATGGATGTGTCTGGCTATTGGTTTGTTTCTAGAGTTTTCAAATTCATCAAGGTGTTCCCTTAGAGAGTATATTTTCTTTGTTGACCAAACAGTTAAAAAACTTACAGACCCTCACAGAATCACAGGCCTTACACCAGCTGCTTTTATAACATCCAGTAAGTCTCCAGTCCACCCAGGTATCCATACTTCTGGGTTTGGAATAGTGACTATGTAAAAGATGATGGTATAAACGATGTCCCTTGCGGAAAGTAATCAAGGGATGTTACGGAATGACTGTTCCTCCCTAAAATACAATTTAAAGTGTTAAAAATATGCCCACCACTGAACTAGTGGGTTGATCACATGTGGCAGTTTAACCCTATGCACCCCACACTAATAGAAGAACAATCTCATAATAGTCAACATATATTATAGTAGATATATATAGCATAAATAATAAATGGGTTGTTTCAATAATCAAAACAATTCTTGATGAAGATTTAAGCACAAAGGTAATCTTGTCCTTAACAGAGAAATCTCCCCAAAATATCTTTTTTAACAGCTGTCCTCTGTTGTCCACTCCCTCACGGGTCTGAATACCCTCTCTAATCCTCTAAAACGGAAATTACTTGTGGCCCCCTTCCCCCATTGGGCTCTTTAAAATATTTGGATAACGTACAGGACTGGAAGTGTTATTTCTCTCAGTGTAAGACAAGTGACATCAGGTTCTAATATTGGGGGGGGGGATTGTGGTGCATCCAAGATTTTGTTTTTGACAACTAGAACAAGATATTATGCAACATTAGCAGTGTTGCAATTGATGTAGCTTTTACAATTGTATGATTTCTGGATGATGAAGGATAACATTTTTCCACTTCCATTAGGGAGCAAGTTTTTCATTTTTGTGGCCACATTTGTAACCTGTTAGACATGTCTAACAAGAGACTTGGAGATAAGATTGCTTTCTAGCAGCAAATCTTACTGCTTACCATAAAATGGCTCTCAAGCTGTCATCTTGATATAATAGAGTGATGTATATTTGCACAGTCCCTTTGACTTAATAATATTGCTTGCTGTATCCTGTAACATTGCCATGTTCTCGCCTATCATCTTTTAGGGAGGAACATGATAGATTATCCTTCATTAAATCCTCCCTATCCAGAGATTCTGCCCTGCAATATGCAGCATTCAAAATTTCACTGGAATAACTCCAAGATAGTAACCTGTTATGTAAGGCAAATAACTCCCTGGAAAAATTTCTTTAGGGATTCCTTCTTAGGCCCCTTGCAGACGAGCGTGTGTCAGGCACGTCTTCCGCATTGCAGCCCCTGGCCTGAATTTCTGGTAGTGACGGGGTTACATTGCATTATATTGATCTATGATGCTATGTAACCCTTAGACATAACAGCATTATGTTAGTTTTATCCAACACATTCCAGAACTGTAAGGGTTACATAGCATCATAAATCAGTATAATGCTATGTGACCCCGTCAGTGCCGGGAGTTAAGGCCAGGGTCTGCGATGCAGAAGACATGCGTGACACACGCTCGTCTCCAAGGGGCCTTAGGCAAATCCATCCACCATAAGGAATATTGTAAGGGTGGTAAGGGTGTCATGAGCTCGCCAAAAGAACAGAATTCCCCACTGTTTCCTTCCTAAATGAGTCAACATGTACCCTATTATTGTGACCACAAAAATCAGGTTCACATCATTGTTTTGTTTTCCGTTCTTCTGGTCCATCAAAAGAACAGAAAACAAAACGGTGAACCCGAAAAAAATAATTTCCCATGCAAAATTGGCTATAAATTTTACTTTTATATGATTTAATTAAGGTAGATTATAAAATCATAGAAAATGTCCTCAGAATACTTTCATATTGGACCAGAAGGTCGTCGATGAAATGACACAGCCAGACTATGGAGGAAGTAAAAGGATTGGAAAGAGAACATATGTAGTGAACCTCCCAACTGGCCATATAAATTTTTACACATGAGGGGAGATTTTGTCCCCTTAGATGCCCCCTTAATTCACAAATAGAATCCTTCATTGATAGTGAAAAAAATGATGTTGGGATAAAAATTGGGTGGACATACACAAGAACTCCTGTAATTCCAGACTATACATGCTGTATTGGTCCAATCCAGTCATTAAAAGGGTTGTCTCTTCTCAGACAATGGGGGCATATCACTACGATATGTCCCTATTGTTTTATAGGTGTGCGCCTCACTGCTGGGACCCGCACCTATATCAGGAATGGAGCCCCAAAGAGGTGGCTGGAGGACTCTGGTCCGGCCACCACCAAGCGCTCTCCCCATAGAAGTGAATGGGAGCACACTGCGCATGACCGGTCACCACTCCCATTCACTTCTATGAGGCAGATGGAAATAGCTATTTGGCTATTTTTGGCTGCACCATACAGAATTAATGGAGGGTGGCTGTGCGTGCGCAGAGCTCACCCTCCAACACTTTCAGGGCTTCATTCTCAATATAGGTGTCGGTCCCAGCGGTGGGACTCGCACCTATCAGAAAATGAGGGCATATCCTAGTGATATGCCCCCATTGTCTGAGTTGAGACAACCCCTTTAAGGAGTAAAAGGTGACCATATCACATGTGGCTCAGCTGAACTCATCAGAGATCATATTATTCATGAGACCTAATACCTGCTTGGAATTGCTTATATAAGTGAGAAATGTGCAAATTAAAGTTCATAAAAAACAAAACTCAATTTTTTTTTAAACTTCTCTTTCAAATCAAGCTTTTGTAGGAT
This sequence comes from Rhinella marina, assembly GCA_900303285.1. Taxonomy (NCBI): domain Eukaryota; kingdom Metazoa; phylum Chordata; class Amphibia; order Anura; family Bufonidae; genus Rhinella; species Rhinella marina. The sequence continues at coordinate 51,266 of ONZH01021407.1, forward strand.
TACAGACAAGCCATCATTACTTCCTATATGTCCATCACTATTATCATTAACAGAAGTGGCCAATCCACATATAATTATATATTCTTCAGTATATTAATTCAGTATATAATTGCCTTAGTGTATAATTATATATTTAACCCTGTATGTATGTTTATTCCAGTTTTTCTATTCATTTTGGTTATAATCTCAAAAAATAACGTAGAAGAAATAATAATTTCCCTCATATAAATATTGTCTATAGCCTATCTTCTGTTTTCATTATGTTATAGGTGTGTTTTCCCTGCATATCCTTGTGTAAAACATAAATAGAAATGATAAAAATTAAAAACATATATATCAAAAAGATAAAATGAGAAAAATGCAAGGAAAACACAACTATAACATAATAAAACATGAAAGATAGATTATACACAAATAATACCTATATGAGGGAAATTATTATTATTATTATTATTCTAGATTATTTCTTCTATAATGTTTTTAGATTATGACAAAAACTAATGAAAAACTTGAGTAAACATATATACAGCTTTATACACTAAGTTAATACATAATTATACACTAAGGCAATCATACACTTAAGAAAATACAATTATATGTCATGTTAAGGTCACTTTAGGAATAAAAGAATACCTATACCACATATCATTTACAATATAAACATTTATCATTCTAATAGTACTTAATAATTATCATTTTTAGAAAAAGTCCTCTAAGCTTTATTTTTTGCAATCATTTCCAGGTTTTTAAACCAAGCTACACCGTTCCTTCACAATCCAATCCCTGGATTTAGATGTGCACATCATCCAATTGTCCAACTCTGCTGAAAGTGCTCAAAGAAAACCAGACTGAAGAGGGGAGGGCTGCTTTAGCTGCTTATATCTTGGGATTGGTAGCAGATAGAATAATGGACCTTCTTCGGAAGCTGGCATTCCAAGCTTTTAAATGATACCAAAGCCACAGCATTACATTTAGTATATCAGAAGATATAGCTGTTAGAAATTGAGTCGGGAGAGAGAGAACTGTTTTTAGTTTCACTTTCAGCCGGGCACTTGGGAGCTGTTTTCTAGCAGAATAAAAGTGCTTTTCCTGGACATGTAATACAGACATGTAGTACACACAGGTATGTCTGGGATGTGTCTGCAATCTTCTGTGGGGCAGTGCTCTTAGTTATATAGGTGAAAAACAGGTGAAAGACTCCCTTTGGGAACATGTGTGAATATAACACATATTATCATAATATTCACACTAAGCAGAGATATAATAAATAGCCCCCAGCGGATACATGTACCCGATGAAGACATTCAAAAACTGTACAAAAAATTGTCATTATACTGAGATTATTAAACCTGGATTAACATTTATATACACAAGCATTGGCTGTTTCACATCTACTGTTTGAAGACAGAACAGCCTTTTATATACACAGCATTGTCGGAAGCAACCACACCGCCGTCCGGCCCCATTCACTATGATGGGAACCAGCGCAGATCCGGCTATAACCGGCAAATATGCTGAGAATCGGCTGGACAAATACACTGTACGATAAAGCAAAAAGTATTCTGGATTGGCAGCGCCCCACACTCTGCATTACAATTCTCCTAACTTTTCCCTGTGGTCACCATAGCCCTGACACTGCTCTGAGGTCTTCATGAATATTTGCAGTGCCTGTTTATTCATTTATCTGGTAAGTGCTTAGAATACAGAACCTTAGCACATCATATACCACTTCTATACAAGCCATTGCGGAGAAATGGAAATCTCCTGAAATTCCAGAGATACAAGCAATAATAAGAAAGATTAACCTAAATCACAAATATGAGGAGATGAACGCTAGAAGCAATGGAAATATGAAAAAATTTTGCTCCACATGGAATATCTGGGAAAACTCAATATTTGTAAGTGCTTGATTTATATACATAGAGTTGCCCTTCTATTGATCCCTTTATATCTCTCAATCTAATAATGTCAAGACAAAAAGAGCACCTGTAGTTTTAGTTTTTCTTTTTTCTTTTCTTTTACGTTTACAATATACTTTGGTTTACTATGTTACACCCCTGAGACGCTGTCTCTCTTTCCTCTGTATACAGAGTACGAATATATTTATATATGTTGGAGGAGACGTATGGCTGGTTATAAGCTTGGTTGGCTGCCAGTCATCTGTTTGCTCCCTACTAATGGTTCAAGATATAGACCATCTAGCAAATATTTCAACTTTGCATAACCCGATTGTACTATTTGTAGAACTATAGAATTGTGTTTCTATTGTATTTCTATACAATTTGTACTCTTTCCCCTGTTTCTTTTCTTTTCTATTAAGAAAATTTTGCACTGTATTTAAAAAAAAAGAGAAAAAACCCAATAAAAACTATTGAACAAGAATACTCTGGGTTCAGGGGCGTAGCAATAGGGGAAGCAGCTGCTTTGGGGCCCAGACCCACAAGGGGCCCCCTCAGGAGGGAGACTAAAAGATTTTATTGTCAGCCCCCCTCAACAGTATTATACAATGGCATTATATACAGTGACACTATAGAAAGCGGATGGAGCGGCTGTCAGGCCTTGTCTGGGAGAGCTCAGTCTTGACTAGCCTCAAGAGTGAGGGTTGCATGTGAGTTCGGGGTTGCGAGGAAGTTTCTGGGGGGGCCCCATTCAAAAATTTGCTGTGGGGCCCAGTTAGTTGTAGTTACGCCACTGTCTGGGTTGCAACACCATATTGGATGGTTTACACCATCTGCATACCTGACTACTCCTGGATTGGCCATTTCTTATCTTTAATACCAAAAAATGATTGATATCAAGGAGGAAACAAATTTATTAGCATTGTAAACTCTAGACCCCATGAGTGTTCCCTTAAGGCGACATGGCTAGATTTCTGCATGCAGGGTTGGATCATAAAAGGAAAGAAACTATAAAAGACAGATATAACTTTCTCTCTTGTATAAATTTGGAGTCTGATCTGGGGTTTTATATTGGGTCTTTTATCTAAGATATGTATGAATTTGGGCTGATCTGGAGTCTGTATAAAATAGGGGGCTGATTTGAGGTCTAATCTGGGGTGTGTATGAATTTGGGGGCTGATCTGCTGTCCATTAATATGGGGGTCTGGTCTGGATGTCTGTATTAATTTTGAAGGTCTGTATTAATTTTTGGGGTCTGTCTAGAAGTCTGTTTGAATTTGGGGTAGTCTTGGGAGTGTGTATTCATATGGGGTCTGCATTAAGAAGGGGTTGTCCAGCCATGTAAAATTTATTTTTGAAAACTGATTAGTATACATCTGTAATGCTAACATATTTGAAATGAATGCAGTCCAAAAAAGTGTACATTTTGTCTTTGTGCGGGCCATATGTCCATAGTTTAACCCTTTCAGTACCGGAGGGTTTTTCGGTCATGCATTTTCGTTTTGCGCTCCCTGCCTTCAAACAGCCATAACTCTTTTATTTTTCTGTTCACATAGCTGTATGAGGGCTTGTTTTTTGCGGGACAAGTTGTACTTTCCAACGCCACCATTTAATATTGCATATGGTGTAGTGGGAAGCGGGAAAAAAATTCCAAATCAGGTGAAATTGCAAAAAAAACGCTATTCCGCTACAGTTCTACGGGTTTCTTATTTACAGCGTTCGATGTGCATTAAAACTGACCCATTACTTTCATTCTACTGGTCAGTACGAATCCGGCAATACCTAATATGTATAGTTTTTCCTGCGTTTTGATGAAAAATAATTAGAAAGTTGCCCTTTTTTTTTTTTTCCTTGTCATATCTTGACCCCTATAACTTTTTGGTATTTATGTGTACAGAGCTGTATGGGGGCTCATTTTTTGCGGGACAATCTGAAGATTTTATTGATACCATTCTGGGGTGTGTGTGACTTTTTGATCACTTTTTATTTAATTTTTTTTAGAAAAAAAAAGCGACAAAAAACAGCAAATCGCCATTTGGACGCTTTTTTCCGCCACACAATTCGCCGTATTGGATTTTTTTTTTTAGATTTTAAAAGTACGGGCGTTTTCGGTCACGGTGATACCCATGATGTCTATATTTAGTGTTATTTAGGTATTTATTTTTTACTTATATGGAAAGGGGGGTGATTTGAACTTTTATATCTTTTTTATTTTTTATATATTTTTTTTTTTACTATTTGAAAGCTCTAATATGAACTTATATATTGTGGCTTTTTTTTTTCTTTATGAGCAATCATGGATATTCTAGACTCAGATAAATCGATGAATTGCTCATCTGTTATCCTGGCCTGCCATCTAGTGGCCAGAATAAGAATTGCACTTTGAAAACTGTAATCCTCACCAGCGAGGATTACAGTTTTCATACGGTGTACAGACACCCCGATTGGCCACACGGGGTGTCTGTACACCACCCGGAAGCGAACGCTTCCGGGTTTAGACGCAATCACGGCATCTAATCGCCCAGGAAGACGCCGCCGATGTAGTAAGTAGCGGCAAGTCTCTGCTGTTAGAAACAGCAGAGACTTGCCGGCCATGACGCCCGCCGCACCCGCGAGCGGGCGCCATGTGCCCGCATCGCCCCAGCGCCGTACATGTACGGCGCTGATACTGTAAGGGTTAAGACCCCTGGTCCATAATGTGAAGCTCATGTGGATCATAGCTGGCAAGTTCTGTACTAGGAATATTGTTTTTTTATCAAGTGTTCTCCAGATGCCCAGCTCTGAATAAATTGTTGGTGCAGTCAGAGTTAAACCTTGATTCACCTATGCACAAGTGTCAATCTAATTTAACTTTTGGTGAAAGGTTCTCAAAGATTTGAAATTTAACCCTGACCTCATAGGGAAGCAAATAAAGAGAGAACAACCGTTGTTCTTAATGCAGGTTTATACTAAAAACTAAATTAAGCTATTTTGAATGTTCCAGATACATATCAAGTATTAGATAGTGACTACACACTTGGCTTTCTTTTGCAAGCTGGAGGAGGGTTTGAGAGTTTTAGATAACAAATAAGTTGAATTTGTCTTTATGGATTCTCTTGTCACCCTAGTCATCCACTCGCACCCCAACATTTTTCTGCTCGCTATGTGTCCAGTTGTGGATTGTATGTATAGGCTTTTTGAGAGAGCAACTGGGAGAATGGGTTGACCATTATCTACAATTTTTAGTTTGTAAATTACTAACTTACATGAGGGATACTAAGCATGTATTAGGACACATGCATAATATGATCTCTGAGGAGGAGTTCAGGTGGGCCACATTTGATGTGGTTGTACTTCACTCCTCAATCCTGCATGATTTGAGTTTAATGTGTCTGCAACATCATTGTACCAATATAGCATGTATAGTCACAAATAAAATGAGTTCTTATATATGTTTTCATGTTCTATCAAGGGTTCTACGGCGGGTCCGCAATAAACAGGCAGCGGCCGTGTGCAGCCCGCATCACGGATCGCGGACCCATTAACTTCAATGGGTCCGCGATCCGGGAGATGCGGAGCGGAGGCACGGATCGGAACACCATGGAAGCACTACGGTGTGCTTCCGTGGTGTTTCTGGCCGTGCCTCCGCACCGCAAAAAAGTAGCGCAAGCACTACGGACCCTCAGATGCGGATCGCGGACCCCATTCAAGTGAATGGGTCCACGATCCGCATGCGGTGGCCTCACGGTCAGTGCCCGTGCATTGCGGACCGCAGTTTGCGGCCCGCAGCACGGGCACGGCCGGCACACGTTCGTGTGCATGAGGCCTAAGGGACTAGTGACAGGTAATACCACTGGAACAAGTGCACCAGTTTGACTTACAGCCAAACCCAGAGGATGAAGATTCAGGGAGCCCTGTTCTTCACATAGCCCCTGATGGTGGGGATGAACTCCTGGTGCACTTAGACACACACCTGCAGAGACTAACGCTGGTGGAAGCACCAGCGGTCCAACCAAACATGAGACAAACTGAAACCTCGGCACACAAGAACCCAAACAAAAACATAGGACACTGTTAATACAGGATATACGGGAACCAGAAAACAGGACAAGATGCTTGGACCCCATGCAGAACGGATGCATGATGTTCAAAGAGAGAGTTGCTAAGAGAAGACAGGCAGATGCCTGGACCCAATACAGAACTGTGCCGCCAGCCTGCACAGCTACGTGTAAGGAACTACCTAGTGATGGACACGGAGACAAGTACAAGCCATAGTTCACACACAGGAATCCACAACTACACGTAGCTCAAGGCAACCACATCCATGGAAACACCCGTAGTCAGTACACCAGAGTTACTAAAGCAAGTACGTACAGCAACCGTGACTGTGAACTACACTGTGACATATGTCCACTTCATTTTTACCCAAACATAATGAAAGAAATTTATCAAACTGGTGTAAAGTATAACTGGCTTAGTTCCCCATAGCAACCAATCAGATTCCACCTTTAATTTTCCAAATAAGCAGTGAAATATTAAAGGTGGAATCTGCTTGGTAGCTATGGGCAACTAAGCCAGTTCTACTTTACACAAGTAAAGTTGGACAGTTCTATTTGCAAACATTTATATAATCAGTTGGGAAGTTCGCTACATATTTTCTCCTTCCAATCCTTTTATTTCCTCCCCAGTCTAGTCTTTACTGACAACCTTCTGGTCATACGGAAGTATTCTGAAGCCAGTTTCCATGATTTTGCAATGTACCTTATTTCAAATCATATGAATGTAAAATTTACAGTCAGTTTTGCGAGGGAAAGTATTTATTTCCTGGACATAAAACCCATTCGGTTGCAATAATAGGGTACAGGTTGAAGGATTTAGGAGGGTTACAGCAGGGAATTCTGTTCTTTTATTATTAACGATATTCCTTATGGTGAATGAGTTCATCTAAGAATAGAACTGACATTTTTCCAGGGACTCATCTCCTTTATATAACTGGTTACTAGCCCAGGGTAATCATAGTGAAATTTTGAATGTTGCAAATTGCAGGGCAGAATCTCTGGATAGGGAGGATTTAATTAAAGATAATCTATCACGTCACTCCCTAAAAGATGATAGGCGAGAACATGGCACTGTTACAGGATACAGCAAGCAATATTATTAGGTCAAACGGACTGTACAAATATACATGTGTGGCCACAAAAATGTAGAACCTACCACCTAATAGAAGTGGAAAAATATTTTTCAGCTTTTGTCACCCAGAAATCATACAATATCAAGAGCAACATCAATTGCAACAATGCTAATGTGGTGTATCTTGCATCTTGTTCCAGTTGCCAAAAACAATATGTCGGATGCATCACACCCCCCTTAAAGGTCAAAACCAGCCTTCACTTGTCTGAGGCTGAGGGGAATAACTCTTCCAATATCTGTATGTTATCCTAATATTTTAAAGAGGTACATGTCCCCCCTGGACACAAGAAATTTCCATTTCATAGGATTAGAGAGGGTATTCGGACCAGTGAGGAAAGGGGACAACAAAAACAGAAAATTGTTAAATAAGAGATTAGCTTTTGGCTTGAATTCCCATCAAGATTTAAGGAGTCAGGAACCCCCTGAACATATATCAAGCCAAACAGAGAAAGCCAAAACAAATGTTTATGAAATAAAAGTACCAGACACAATCAGAATAAACCAAACCAGGAAGGAACCACAAATAAGAAGGACAGCGGTTTACAAAGCTGAGCAAGTTGTAGAGATCAGGCAGATCAGTGGCAGAAGTGCAACTACTGTGCCAAGTGACCGGTTTGACTTTGTGCCAAACCCTAAGGGTGTTATTTACCCTTTAACCCATATACAGAGATCTAGTCTTCACCTCGGGATGGGGTAGAGGGGCACCGGATCGTTACCTCCTGGGATGGTCCAGGTACACTTGGCAGCTGACCTGCAAAAAAACTGAGACGCTGGTACATGGCACCAGCAATCCAGGCATACAATATAGCACACTGTTCAGACACAAGACCAGAATACAGGGTCACAGACTGAGCCACATAGCTAGGCACCCATATAAATAAGGATACATGGAGCAAGGTGACAGATCAGAACTTAATCAGAGAAATACAAGCATGTCGGGGAACCCATGCGGAACAGGAAGCATGGTGTTCAGACATACAAACAAACATGCCTGGAACCTATGTGGAAAAGGGAGCATGGAGTTCACAGACAGACAAACATGCCTGGAACCCATCAGGGAACAGGGAGCATGGCATTCTCAAACAGACAAACAAACATGCCTGGAACCCATGCAGAACTGGAAAAATTATGTTCAAAGATAGATCAGGACATAAAGACATTATACAAACATGCCTGGAACCCATTAAGAACAGAGAGCATGGTGTCATAGACAGACTAGGACAGAGTACTTTGATGAATAACCAGGCTGACCACACAAGTCAGTGTGGACTAACAAAGACATAGGCCAGGATAGCAAGCACCCTGCATTCAGCATTCCTGTGGACAGACTGACTGCCAGGCATACTGCACATAGATCTGAATAGCAGGGTGATTAAGGCACCTGACCACCTGATATTCAAACAAGCTCAGGGAAGCATTAACCCTAAATAGATACAAGTCACATTTCACACTTCAGTGATTTCTATCAGTGATTGTGAGCCAAAACCAAGTGCTGGTCCAGAACACAGAACAGATGCAAGTCATTCCATTAAACCTTATCACTGTGGAGGTTCCACTTCTGGTTTTAGTCAGTCTTGGCAAATCTGTGCTGAAAATGGATGAGGCTAACACAAATAGGTGTTTTGGGGTGGGTCTGGAGTGTTCCCGGGGAGGGACTTATATGCCTCGATTTTAGCAACTCAAACGTTGGTAAATATGAGTGTGCATAGTGCACTATTATTTTTATGTAGTATCATATATGGCTGATGCACAGTTCATGGGGCAAGCAGAGGGGCCAAAATGAGTAGTAGGAGGGGCCATGGAAGGGGCATGGGGTCCAAATTAGATTCTTGCTGTGGGGCCTATTGATATCTATATATGCCCCTGCCTACCAGGTCCCATCTTCTGTCTTCCTGCTGCTGCAGTTGACAGAACATCATCCCTGGGGCCAGGGACGCTTGCACTCCTGACGCATGCTCAGTACTATCATAGTATTGAGCCAGTGTCAGGCACTTTTCAGTGAACTCAGCGTGTGAGCTGACAGCTGGGCTCATTGCTTGCAAAGTGCTAATATCTCTGCTGCTTAGAAGTCCCTGCTCTGACTCCATATATGATTTAGGAGTCCTTTCTCTGTGTCCATATATGGAGTAAGTGCTTCTGGGAGTCCCTGCTTTGATTCCATATATGGCTGTGTCCATATATAGACTAAGTGCCTATGAAGATGAAGCTAAAAACACAAGGGTGCCCCCAAGCATACTGAAAGCACTTGGGGACACCTCTGTGTATTTTAACTTTTATTAGTTAAAAAGCTATGTATTGTATTTTCATATATAGCAAAAATATCATTTTATATTTTTTAGTAAATACAAAAAATGTTATTGCACATAATAATGGTGCAAAAAACTCAATTTGTATAATGTTAAAGGGTTATTCTCATTTTAGACAATGGGGGCATATCGCTAGGATATGCCGCCATTGTCTTATAGGTGCGGGTCCCACCACTGGGACCCGCACCTATATCCAGAACAGAGCCCCCAAACTGAATGAGGGCGCACTGCGCATGCGCAGCCGCCCTCCATTCATTTCTATGGGGCCGCCGGCTCCATAGAAATGAATGGGAGCGCACCGCGCATGCACGGCCCGGCTCCCATTCATTTCTATGAGCGCAGCGGGGAGCTGCGCCTGGTGGTGGCCGGACCCCCGGAAACCCGGGGTCCTCCAGACGCAGCGCTCCCCGCTCCGATCTGGATATAGGTGCGGGTCCCAGTGGTGGGACCCGCACCTATAAGACAATGGGGGCATATCCTAGCGATATGCCCCCATTGTCTAAGATGAGAATACCCCTTTAATTTCTGTTATTTGATGGAGATGGCGCTTCCGTTATTTTAATTGTTCTCCTTCTACTACAGGGGTGCTCAATGTTTTCTAGGTGGGGGCCACATTGTCAGACTGAACCAACAAGGGTTGTAAAAAGGTAAAGAGGTATTAACAACTGAAATACCGTGATTTATGGCTTATTGTACATACAATATCTCTAAATATTATAAAAATGAGTTTCTGTCTGTCTGTCTGTCTGTTCTCTATGCGCGACCAAACTACTGTACCGATCTTTACCAAATTCGGCACACAGGTACATCAGGTGCCCGGGAAGGTTTTAGACCAGGTCTCATCTCTCTAGGACATAACGTTCCCGAGATATTCCCAAAATATGACCTGCATTAGCCAATATTAGCCTGGGAGCTTTGGTTTTAAACCCCAACTGCCATTCTCTGCACAGACACACACAGGGAGGGCAGTTTTCCATAACAACATAGCCAGGTAATTAGCAGCCAGCTGAGGATCTCAGGTAACAATCCAGTCATTTCTATTCAATGCTTTAAAGGGGCAGAGCGCTGTGGATGATACTGTTAAAGAGGTATTCCGGTTAACTTAAATATAACTTATGTTTTAGACTAATTTTAGACTATGACCGTTCAGTAGTAAATCTTCCACTGCTACCCATTGCGTGTCCTCATAAATTACCATGGCACCGACCTGTGATTCACACCACTCTCAAACGAAGGACTTACAACACCTGCTCCAGGTTTCACTAAGCCACACCCCGACTCAGTCAGGCCACGCCCCCTCCCCCTCCACAGCCAATTGGGATTGAAAAAATGAAGGTAAAAATAAACTTCTGTCAGCTGCAGGGGTGGGAGGGTGAGTTTCTGTCTGCAACAACACACAGAAACATTAGATGAAATAGACTAATATTAGACTACTACAGTTCAGTAGTAATAAAAGATGTTTTCTTCCACTAAAAGAACTTAAAAGCAACCCCCCCAAGGTCCCGCTAAACCACGCCCCCGGTCAGGCCACGCCCTCTCCCACTCCGCAGCCAATGGGGATTGAAAAAATCAACTTCTGTCAGCTACAGGAATGGGTGGGAAGGAGACTTTCTCTCTGCAATGACACACACACAAACATTAAATGAAATAGATTAAATATACCCGTGCGAAGCAATGTTTTCTTCCACTGCTACCCACTGTGTTTCCTCAAATTACCATGGCATTGACCTATAATTCAGGCCACCCTGAAATAAAGGACCTAAAAGCACCCCCCCACCACCCCAAGGTCCCGGTAAACCACGCCCCCGACCCGGTCAGGTCATGCCCCCTCCCACTCCGCAGCTAATGGGGATTGAAAAAATGAAGGTAAAAATCAACTTCTGTCAGCTGCATTGACTTTCTCTCTGCAACGACACAAACATTAAATGTAATAGACAAAATATAGCCAGGCGAAGCCGGGTCTTTCTGCTAGTATACTATAAATGTCTGGTTACATTTCTAGTACTCCCATCTAATGGGGAAATACATGAAAAATATATATAAGTAGCCACAAGACATAGACATACACTCACCGGCCAATTTATTAGGTACACCTGTCCAACTGCTCGTTAACACTTAATTTCTAATCAGCCAATCACATGGCGGCAACTCAGTGCATTTAGGCATGTAGACATGGTCAAGACAATCTCCTGCAGTTCAAACCGAGCATCAGTATGGGGAAGAAAGGTGATTTGAGTGCCTTTGAACGTGGCATGGTTGTTGGTGCCAGAAGGGCTGGTCTGAGTATTTCAGAAACTGCTGATCTACTGGGATTTTCACGCACAACCATCTCTAGGGTTTACAGAGAATGGTCCGAAAAAGAAAAAACATCCAGTGAGCGGCAGTTCTGTGGGCGGAAATGCCTTGTTGATGCCAGAGGTCAGAGGAGAATGGGCAGACTGGTTCGAGCTGATAGAAAGGCAACAGTGACTCAAATTGCCACCCGTTACAACCAAGGTAGGCAGAAGAGCATCTCTGAACGCACAGTACGTCGAACTTTGAGGCAGATGGGCTACAGCAGCAGAAGACCACACCGGGTGCCACTCCTTTCAGCTAAGAACAGGAAACTGAGGCTACAATTTGCACAAGCTCATCGAAATTGGACAGTAGAAGATTGGAAAAAACGTTGCCTGTCTGAGAGTCTCGATTTCTGCTGCGACATTCGGATGGTAGGGTCAGAATTTGGCGTCAACAACATGAAAGCATGGATCCATCCTGCCTTGTATCAACGGTTCAAGCTGGTGGTGGTGGTGTCATGGTGTGGGGAATATTTTCTTGGCACTCTTTGGGCCCCTTGGTACCAATTGAGCATCGTTGCAACGCCACAGCCTACCTGAGTATTGTTGCTGACCATGTCCATCTCTTTATGACCACAATGTACCCAACATCTGATGGCTACTTTCAGCAGGATAATGCGCCATGTCATAAAGCTGGAATCATCTCAGACTGGTTTCTTGAACATGACAATGAGTTCACTGTACTCAAATGGCCTCCACAGTCACCAGATCTCAATCCAATAGAGCATCTTTGGGATGTGGTGGAACGGGAGATTCGCATCATGGATGTGCAGCCGACAAATCTGCGGCAACTGTGTGATGCCATCATGTCAATATGGACCAAAATCTCTGAGGAATGCTTCCAGCACCTTGTTGAATCTATGCCACGAAGAATTGAGGCAGTTCTGAAGGCAAAAGGGGGTCCAACCCGTTACTAGCATGGTGTACCTAATAAAGTGGCCGGTGAGTGTATATGTCTGTTACCAGATGGTCGGGAGTTACACAGAATGGCATCAAGGACCACAGATTGTGCACCCTTGTTCTACTCTATAACAGTTTTGTGTTTATTGTAATTTAGTTTGTGCCATGTATTTTTAGCAATTATTAAAAAAAATAGAAAATGATACTTCTGCTATATATGAATACCTAAAACATGGGAAATGTCTACTGAGGTTTTTAACCAGAGAAACTTCATTCCTATAAGTAATGAGATACGTATGTACCTCAGTGATAAGAGTATTGGTTTGTCATGCAGATTGTTATGGGTTCAAAGCAGCAAAACTCAAAATATGATTGGTTGAGTTTGTGTGTCTACATGCACACAGTCTATTACACTACATAATCCCAGGTGATGTCACTGTTATGGAGATACTCTGGATGTCACTGTTATAGGTGCATTGTAGATATAACTGTTATGGGGGCACTGGAGCTGTCACTGGATGTAATTGTTATGTCACTTATGTGAGCACGATGCATTTCATTGTTATGGGGGCACTGTGGATATGGATATGAGAGTTCCAAGGATCGTGTTCTGACCCAAAGACTACCCAATCCTCCCACCTGCCCAGGAGGATGCAAGCATAAAATGGGGCACATGAGATACAGTTTAAATAGGATTAGTAAACTTGCCCTTATGTGTTTAGACTGCAATTAGTTTAAGTGACTCTCACAGCAAAGCTCCACAGTGAGTACACAATAAAAATACATGTAATGAATTCAGAGCAAAAGTCCTGGACCCGAGGCATAGACCTCCAGTACAGAAGAATCCCTTTGTTCTTCTCAAGTCATGAGATAAATAATAACAGAACTGAACATATGGCTTGACTTTGTTAAATTACACGCATCCATATTTACATGCTAAATTAATAAAAATGTCTTTGTTTTGTTGCCCACAATTGTAACACAAAACACTGATGGCCAAAAAAAAACTACACATTTATCCCAAGAGAGAATTGTTGCTTGGGAACATTTGGATGCCTAACAATGAGGATAAAAACACAAGGAAGTTAGTAATATGTTATATGGCTGTATGCATGCATATGAGAATATCCTATTAGTGATGTCTGTGGATTCAAGCTCGGACTGGCTCACAGGAGAATAGGTGAATCTCCTGGTGGGCCCCTGAGCTAGGTCACTCACCCGTCAAGTGTACAAGTGGCACATGGCGCAGTAGATTGACTACACTACATACGAATACCAATTTATATTATCTCAACAACAAAAAAAAAAAACAGGGACCCCATTATCAATCATCTTGAATGTCTTGCTGTGCCTACTGTATGTGCAGGTATTATTTGGCGTTACTAGGAATACTTTGACTCTATACAAATTCGAATTTCCTTTCTTTTTATGTAATGAATCAGTTTCAGAGATCTCAAACTCGTGGCCCTCCAGCTATTGTAAAACTACAACTTCCATCATGCCAGGAGAGCCTACAGCTATTGGGGCATGCTGGGAGTTGTAGTTTTGCAACAGCTGGAGGGCCACGAGTTTGAGATCCCTGGTTTAACTGAAACGGTGGCTGCACGTGTTAGAAAGTGAAAGTGCAGAGGAGACAAGTCTGGGAATGCAACATCACACATAATGCTGTGCAGGTAGCCATCCTTTGTGATGTCACAGATGTCGCTGATGACAGGTCATTGATATTAAAAAGCCTGGATAATTTTGTATCCCCTTCCATTTCTGTGTTCTGACTAAAGCTTGTGAAGTCACATGGCCAAAAGGTCCTATGCATCCACTGTGTAGTGGTCATGCCGGCATACAGCAGCTTTCTTCCTATTCTGAGAGCTGAGCTGTAGCACACCGGCACTAGAGACTACCAGTGGATGGTGCCTTTTACTTCCAGCTCCATCCACAGATGGCTTACCCTGACCAGCTGATTGGTGGGGGTGCCAGGTGTCAGCCGCTACCGCTACCAATCTGATACTGATGACTAGTGATGAGTCAAGTTTACAAAAATTAGATTCGCCTAGTTCGCCTAATTTCACAAAGAAATTCGCTTTGTGATGAATTTCTTCATCATGAAGGGCATTTCTTTGTAAGTAGCCGGTGTAATGATGGGGAACAGCGGTTGTGCCACCCCTGTCATTGAACCCCTCAGATGTCGCGTTTATCACTGATTGTGGCATCTGAGAGTAACAATGAGGGCTTTCAGGGGTGAAACAATTGAAAAAGCAAAATTCATACTCACCTTATCCATTTGAGCGCTAAGAGACTGCCCTGGCCATCTTAATTGAAGATCACGCATAAAATCTCATGGGGTGAATGATGACATCATCATGCTGACCGGCATCTCGTGACGCACACAAGATTTCAGCACAGGATCTTCAATCAAAATGGCCATCGTAGACTCTTCGCACTCAAATGAATGAAGTGAGTATGATTTTTTTTTTTTTTCGCCATTTCAGGGAAAATTGATTCGTTACCACGAAGCACAAGGAAATTCAGCTTTGTGGCAAATCAAATTTTCCCTGAAATTCGGATCAAAGTCCACTTCGGATACATTGATTCGCTTAACCCTACTTATGACATATCTAAAAGAACCAGATAACACCATAAGGCTCCATTCAGACGGCCGTATTATTGCACCACTCGGAACACACGGCCGGGCGCCCCATTCAAAATGCTTATACTTGTCCGTGCATGCGGACAAGTATAGGACATGCTTCATCGGAGCCGTGGCACAGAGCTAGCTCCGTGCGGCGGCTCTCCGCTCCCATAGAGGTGAATGGGGCCGCATCTATTCCGCAATATTGCGGAATAGATATGGCCCCATTCACACGGTTGCTGACCTGTTTCATTATCAACTGATGGTTGGCTGAGGGAGTGGGTATTAGCCAAAGGGGTTGAGCTTGACTATTTTGTCCTAATATAGACAGGGCACATCAATAAGGCTACTTGTTCGAATAAGACATGGGAGAATAAGGAGGAAGAGGATGATATGGCTGATCTGGAACACATAGAGAAGATTTGTTTATGTACGGTATCTGAGTGCTCTGCCAGGTCTTGTATTGTCGTTTGGAGTCCAATGCTTTTTATATCTTTTAATGGTTTTCTTTCTGAACAAATGAAGTGTTTATATGACAAATTTGCCTCTTTTATATATTTACTCTATGTTTCTTTTATCTCAACAGCATGATAGCTTTTTAAATTTACCATTATATTACGGTTACGGACATGAACAAGAAGGTGATGTCCATATTATATGAACCATATGGCTTATGCTTTTCTAAGTGAACAATGTTATCTGATTTAGACATAAGATTACGTCCAGTAGTAGACAATCAAATAAACATCCTAGCCCTGTCACTTCTAATTTTACACAGTCCTTCTATTTCCCACCATCTGATTTTTGGCAAAAAAAATATATGCATATCCAGTGCCAGATGTTTTGTTTAGAAAATGTTCTTTGATAATTTGTACAAGATGGAACAAAGGGTTACGTAAGAACACATCCAAACAGGGCATACAGGAAGATGGAGCAAATGTAACCTTGAGAGACTGGCAGTGTTCCCCCATGTGTCAGTGTGGTGCCGATGGAATGTATTTCAAAGACACTTCATTTGAACATCCAGAACTTTACGTTTAACCCCTTAACGACCAACCACCCTTCACAGAGAATGTATAATGGATATAGTGTTTTTGACTCGCACCTGGTTTTGGCTCACAATAACTGATGAAAATAACAGACCAAATAACTGAAGTGTGAACTCTGCCATGCACAAGACCGTTGTTTGGGTCCGCACTTCCGTGTGCTGTCTGCATCCGTTGCTCCATTCTGTGGCCCTACAAAACAATAGAACATGTCCTATTCTTGTCCGCTTTGTCTATTATGGGTGGCCCGTTCCATTTCGCAAATTGTAGAATGCACTCAGGCAGCATCCGTGTTTTGTGGATCCACAATTTACGACTACAAAACGCAGTCTTGTGCATGTAGCCTAAGAGGGATAAGCCGCTCCAGGAGTGCTCCTGCTCTCAGGACCAACTATTGCTAACAGCTTTGTATCTTTTAGACTACTGTACAGCTAGGATCAGAGAAAGCTCCAATCCTGGCTTTTAACCGTTTTCCACAGTTCATGGCAGAATCAAAATAGACTCCACCTACAATTAGGTTACTAGGGAAAACAGTTTAAGTTTAAAGTTTCAAAATAGAAACCACATAATGGGATTTTAAAATAAATGCAATAAATAATGTAAAAATAAAACAAATTCTTGAAGTCTGAAAAAGTAAAAGAAAATTTTCCATTATTTAATATAAAACACGTTATTGTGCACACACTAAAACATATGCTACACAAATGATGTATTCACATGACCGTGCAAACCTGAAGAATTAAGTCATCGTATTTTTTTGTGTGAAACATGAACAGTGTAAAAATAAAACAAACAAATGACAAAAATCCCTTTATATAGATTGTACCATTTTATATGTATCCCCCAAACAGCACTAAAAAATAATAACATTTTTCCTACATAAAACGAGGCGTTATACGACCATGCCATTCACATGTCCGTAAGTGTTTTGCGGCCCGCAAATTGTGGATCCGTAAAACACGGATAACGGCCATGTGCAGTCTGCATTTTGCAGACCGCACATGGCCGGCCCTATGATAGAATTGTCTATTGTTGTCTATTCTATTGTCTATTTTTTGCAATGTCACGAAACGGAACTACGGATGGGGACACCACACCATTGAAATGAATGGGTCTGCACCCGTTCCTCAAAATTGCGAAACGGATGCGGATCCAGAACTACGGACGTGTGAATGGACTCTAAAAGTAGAGATGAGCAAATTATTGGAATATTCGCTTTGTGATGAATTACTTTGTCACAAACTGCATTTCTTTGCAAGTAGTGGGTGCAATGATTGCGCCGCTGCCATCATTGTACCCCTCAGATGCCATGTTAATACATGATCACGGCATCTGATGTACATAACACGGTGCAAAATAAAAAAAAAAGTCATACTTACCTGTTCCATTTGCTTGCGACAAGCTGGCCACCGCCATCAAACTTGAAGATCTGGTACAAAATCAACCTCTTAATTAGTATAGAGCGAATCGAAGTCCACTTTGTGAATTTCTGAATTTCCTCGTGCTTTGTGGTAGAGAATTAATTTAACCTGACAGTGCCATAATTTGTTATTCTCAGGTAAACATAGCCAACACGCCTAAGGCCCCTTTCACACGGGTGAGATTCCTGCGCGGGTGCAGTGCGTGATGCGAACACATAGCACCCGCACTGAATCCTGACCCATTCATTTCAATGGGTCTTTTCACATGAGCGATGTTTTTCACGCATCAGTTCGCCGTTGCGTGAAAATTGCAGCATGTTCTATATTCTGCGTTTTCTCGCAGCCCTGGCCCCATTGAAGTGAATGGGTCTGCGTGAATCACTGATGGTTGCTAAGAGATGTTGTTTGTAAACATTCAGTTTTTTATCACGTGCGTGAAAAACGTTTCAAAACGCTTCGCACCTGTGCGGAAAAAACTGAAGAACTGAACGCAATCGCAGACAAAACTGACTGTGATTGCGTGCGGATTGGTGCGAATGCGTGCAGATTTTCCGGAACGCACCCTGAACGCATCCGGACTGAATCCGTGATGCTCGTGTGAAAGAGGCCTAAGGCTACATTCACACAACAGTGAGGCCGTTTTTTTTTTTTCACTGTCATGTGAATGTATCCTAAAGCAGTACAATCCTTCTCATGGCCAGATTAACAATGTTATCATTGTATTAATACTGAAAAATGGCAGAAACGTCATCAGTTCTCTGCATGATCTTTAGTTCTCGGCTTCCCTGCTACATGGTATTTTGACAGGGCCTTCTTTTGGCCTGGGATGATGCTGGCCCACCTGGTGACTTCCTTCTGCTCACATATTATAACTGTTCCAGACACAGGGAGGGAGATTTATCAAAGTGGTGTAAAGTAGAACTGGCTTAGTTGCTCATAGCAACCAATCAGATTCCACCTTTCATTTTCCAAAGGAGCTGTAAAAAATGAAAGGTGGTATCTGATTGGTTGCTGTGGGCAACTAAGCCAGTTCTACTTTACACCAGCTTGATAAATCTCCCACTGTGTCTTTAGATCTGGTCACAATCCTCAGGTGGTTAGCTCAATCTCTATAAGTGGAGAAGTTTATTATATATATATATATATATATATATATATATATGCAGTAAAGACCAAAAGTTTGGACACACCTTCTCATTCAAAGAGTTTTCTGTATTTTCATGACTATGAAAATTGTACATTCACACTGAAGGCATCAAAACTATGAATTAACACGTGGAATTATATACTTAACAAAAAAGTGTGAAACAACTGAAAATATGTCTTATATTCTAGGTTCTTCAAAGTAGCCACCTTTTGCTTTGATTACTGCTTTGCACACGCTTGGCATTCTCTTGATGAGCTTCAAGAGGTAGTCACCTGAAATGGTATTCCAACAGTCTTGAAGGAGTTCCCAGAGATGCTTAGCACCTGTTGGCCCTTTTGCCTTCACTCTGTGGTCCAGCTCACCCCAAACCATCTCGATTGGGCTCAGGTCTGGTGACTGTGGAGGCCAGGTCATCTGGCGTAGCACCCCATCACTCTCCTTCTTGGTCAAATAGCCCTTACACAGCCTGGAGGTGTGTTTGGGGTCATTGTCCTGTTGATAAATAAATGATGGTCCAACTAAACGCAAAACGGATGGAATAGCATGCCGCTGCAAGATGCTGTGTTAGCCATGCTGGTTCAGTATGCCTTCAATTTTGAATAAATCCCCAACAGTGTCACCAGCAAAGCACCCCCACACCATCACACCTCCTGCTCCATGCTTCACGGTGGGAACCAGGCATGTAGAGTCCATCCGTTCACCTTTTCTGTGTCGCACAAAGACACAGTGGTTGGAACCAAAGATCTCAAATTTGGACTCATCAGACCAAAGCACAGATTTCCACTGGTCTAATGTCCATTCCTTGTGTTCTTTAGCCCAAACAAGTCTCTTCTGCTTGTTGCCTGTCCTTAGCAGTGGTTTCCTAGCAGCTATTTTACCATGAAGGCCTGCTGCACACAGTCTCCTCTTAACAGTTGTTGTAGAGATGTGTCTGCTGCTAGAACTCTGTGTGGCATTGACCTGGTCTCTAATCTGAGCTGCTGTTAACCTGCGATTTCTGAGGCTGGTGACTCGAATGAACTTATCCTCTGCAGCAGAGGTGACTCTTGGTCTTCCTTTCCTGGGGCGGTCCTCATGTGAGCCAGTTTCTTTTTAGTGCTTGATGGTTTTTGCGACTGCACTTGAGGACACTTTCAAAGTTTTCCCAATTTTTCAGACTGACTGACCTTAATTTCTTAAAGTAATGATGGCCACTCCTTTTTCTTTACTTAGCTGCTTTTTTCTTGCCATAATACAAATTCTAACAGTCTATTCAGTAGGACTAGCAGCTGTGTATCTACCTGACTTCTGCCCAAAACAACTCATGGTCCCAAACCCATTTATAAGGAAAGAAATCCCACTTATTAAACCTGACAGGGCACACCTGTGAAGTGAAAACCATTTCAGGTGACTACCTCTTGAAGCTCATCAAGAGAATGCCAAGAGTGTGCAAAGCAGTAATTAAAGCAAAAGGTGGCTACTTTGAAGAACCTAGAATATAAGACATATTTTCAGTTGTTTCACACTTTTTTGTTAAGTATATCATTCCACATGTGTTAATTCATAGTTTTGATGCCTTCAGTGTTAATCTACAATTTTCAGTCATGAAATACAGAAAACTCTTTGAATGAGAAGGTGTGTCCAAACTTTTGGTCTGTACTGTAAATATATATATATATATATTTCTAAAACAATTGTCCAAAAAATAAAAAAAAATATGGCTTTCAGAAAATGGAGACACTAAAACATGATTTTTTTCCCTTCAAAAATGGTTTTAATGTATAAATACATTTTTTAAAAGTAGACATTTTAGGTATTGCCATGTCCGTAACAACCTGCTGTATAAAAATATCACATGACCTAACCCCTCAGATGAACACCTAAAAAAAAATACCAAAAATGCCATTTTTTTGTCACCATACATGACAAAAAGTATAATTCCAAGCGATCAAAACAACATATGTAACCCAAAATAGTACCAATCAAACCGTCATCTCTTCCGGCAAGAAATTAGACCCTACCTAAGACAATCGCCCAAAACATAAAATAAATATGGCTTTCAAAAAATGGAGACACTAAAACATGATTTTGTAACGGGAGGCCGGCGACGCGCTCCCTCCGCGCAGCGCCGCTGGACCTGTCCGCCCCCCTAGAGACGAGCAGTAGGGAATTGAAGTGCTGGTCTGGTCAGCCAGCACTTCATCAGTTAATTATCTTTTGGGTTTTTAGCCATGTGGTGCTGATCACACCACATGGCTACTTTGCATATTGTTTTGGCAGCAATGCTCCGCCTCAGGTCATGTGATGCTGGCCACATCACATGATCCTGGGCGGGATATTTAAAGATGGCAACTGCCTTGACAAGTTGCCTGTTACTGAAGTTCCTTCCTTGCAGTGCTGTGTGGTTTTCTACTTGTGACCTGCCGTATTATCTGACCTATTGCTTGTGACCTCGACCTTGCTTTTGCCTTATCCTTGGATCCTGACGTACATTCCTGGTTTGACCTTTGTTTGCCTGACTTTTCGACTATTGTGTCTGTTTGTTTCGTGTCCGTTTGTTCTCCCTTCCCAGCACCCTCACGTAGCAGAGTAGGGTTTGCCGTCCAGTTGCTCTCCCTGGACCTTTAGCCTTGGGTGTAGCAAATAGGCAGGGACAGAGGTGGGGTTTAGTCAGGCTGCACTTCTTCCCCTTGTTCCTGTCGTGACAGATTTCTTTTTCTTCAAAAAAACTTTTATTGTGTAAAACTGAAATAAATGTAAAAAAGTAGACATATTAGGTATCTCCACATCCGTAATGACTTCCTCTATAAAAATATTATATGACTTACCCCCTAAGGTGAACACCATAAAAAAATAAATATAAAAACAGCAAAAAATGCAATTTTTTGTCACCTTTCATCACAAAAACTGAAAGTCAAACAACACCCTAAAATAGTAGCAATCAAACCTTCATCTCTTCCTGCAAAAAATGAGTCCCTACATAAGATAATCGCCCAAAAAATAAAAAAAAATATAGCTTTTGGAAAATGGAGATGCTAAAACATGATTTTTTTTTTTTTTAAATGCTTTTATTGTGTAAAGCTAAAATACATAAAAAGTAGACATATTAGGTATTGCCGCATCTGTAAAAACCTGCTCTATAAAAATATCACATGATCTAACCTCTAAGGTGAATGTCATAAAAAAAAAAAAATAAAAACTCTTTTTTGGTCACTTTGCCACATAAAGTGTAATATTGAGTGATCTAAAAATCATATGTACCCAAAAATGCTAACTATAAAATGTCAACTCTTTCCGCAAAAAATGAGCCCCTACACAAGACGATCGGCAGAAAAATAAAAGAAATGTAGCTTTTAGAAAATGAAGACAAAAAAACTTAATTTTTGTTTTGAAAAATGCTTTATTATGTAGAACTGAAACAGAAAAAATACACATATTTGGTATTGTCGCGTCTGTATCAACCTGCTCTATAAAAGCAACACGTGATCTCTCCTATCAGGAGAACTCAGTAAAAAACAAAAACGGTGCCACAACAGCCATTTATTTGTTACCTTGCCTCACAAAAAGCGTAATACTGAGCAATCAAAAATCATATGTACCACAAAATAGTACCAATAAAACTGTCACCTCATCTTGTAGTTTACAAAATGGGGTCATTTTTTGGGAGTTTCTACTCTAGGGATACATCAGGGGGTCTTCAAATGTGTATGCAAATCTATATTATCTGGATCAGGCACTCATATCGGGAATCCGCGGTGGTAACAATGGATTTTATTAAAACTTATACATAAGTAAATTGAACACACAAACACTACCACAAATAACCTATAACAATTGATCCCATAGTAATATAATAAAATCGATAAAATAGATGATATGATGAACACGTGCGTGCTGTTCTCATGGACGGATTCCTAACGGTATAAAGTTCTATATAACAGGTCTCACGTACATGTCCACATTGATAGATAATCTCCAATCCTCTGGTTAGTTGATGCTTTTGAATGATGGCAATGTCCGTAAGTATGTATTTACTTGTGTATGCCATGGCGTCCCACGAGATTACATACACACCATTCTACAGGAATAGGTTTTACTCACAGTTGGCCTCTGGTATGCCCTTTCTCGAGTGGATGTGAAATCTTATCCACCTATCCTCCGTTAGCTGCCGTCTCTAAGAGTCCCGGTATCCTCCGCCACTCCTGCTCTATGGCGTCTCAGGAACAAGCGGTCTAAGCGTCTCACGTGGTTGATGGGTCACGTGACCGGACTCGAATATCGACTTTGCCGGCAAGGTCTCTCTATGAGATACGGAGGATCCGAAATATCTTTATCTCTCATCGGTGAGCATTAGGGTGGAAAAAAACTTGGCCAATGTACGCCCATACGCCAGACGCGTTTCGAGACGTCCTGTCTCTTCCTCAGTGGCTATACTTTTGGCCATCTTTCTTCCACATCATCAAAAACCCGTAATGGATTCGATGTATATCTTCTCCACGGAACTGATTTTTGTGCCATATACATGAAATAATATAGTTTCTCATTCTGTTTAACCATTTCAAAAGTCCAACCCCAAATAGAATCTTAAAACTTCACATTTTATGCTTGTACATTGTACCTGTGGTTTCAATGCGTCTTTTCTCTACTCATGCGTTTTTGCTCCATTCTATGCTTCCAATTATGTATATCTACTCCATTATCTTATTTTCCCATTAGCACAGAAGATTCACAGATAATAACTTATGAATACCTGATTTACACATATTTCTCTTGAAAAATGTTATATTGTACAGGAAAATGTTGCTTACAAGATATGTGCTACGTCATTAACATTAATACTCCTAATATTCCCTCCTATATACATAATACTGATCTCCGAAAAAATTACTTCTCTAATTTAATTCCAAAACACTATGGGTGTTCCATACTTTTTACTTATAATCTATAGTAATGAGTGATAGTCTTTGATAGTATAGAGTGATAATCTTTGATAGTGTATGGGGGGGCCACCACCAAAGGGGAGATCGGGGCACCATATATAATACGTGTCACCGATGTCCCATCGGGAGGGGGACCCCCCCATCTCCACCACTTTTACACTTTCTTATTATTCTTATCACAGGAAGCCAAATAATTCAAACTCAGAATTTAAACCAACTGGGGCCATACTGTTGAAATCAAAAAATTTCTCTTGGTCTCTTGTCTTGACATTCTCATAATATGATCTCCCCCTCGCCAATGAGGTTCTATTCTCTCTAATGCAGTGGCGTAACTACAACTAACTGGGCCCAACAGCAAATTTTTGAATGGGGCCCCCCCAGAAACTTCCTCGCAACCCCGAACTCACATGCAACCCTCACTCTTGTGGCTAGTGAAGATTGAGCTCTCCCAGACAAGGCCTGACAGCCGCTCCATCCGCTTTCTATAGTGTCACTGTATATAATGTCATTGTATAATACTGTTGAGGGGGGCTGACAATAAAATCTCTCTCCTGAGGGGGCCCCTCGTGGGTCTGGGCCCCAAAGCAGCTGCTTCCCCTGCTTCCCCTATTGCTACGCCCCTGCTCTAATGCCACAAATTTTAGATTGCTAGGATCACTGCTATGAAATCTTTAGAATGTCTCGACAATGTATGCTTCTGATATTTATTCTTAATATTAGACACCATGTTCAGAAATTCTGATTTTTAACATTCTTTTGGTGCGTCCTATATTGGTTTTTTACACGTGCATTCTATAATGTATATCACGTTCGTTGTACTGCACATTAAAAATTCTTTAATTTCATGTACATATTTGGATCCAGTGGATATCATATCCGTTGTTTTTTTTGGGAATGTTGTATTCCTACAACATATACATTTCCCACAACGGTAAAATCCTTTTAGGTCGCACCAACTATGAACTGATATTTTCTCTCGTTTGTTATTTTTATTGAAGGGGCTACTTTTAATGACAAATTCGCTGCTCTAGTATATGTAATGGACGGTTTCATTGGTTTCATCAAAGATTATCAACTCTATACTATCAAAGACTATCACTCATTACTATAGATTATAAGTAAAAGTATGGAACACCCATAGTGTTTTGGAAGAAATTAGAGAAGTAATTTTTTCGGGGATCAGTATTATGTATATAGGAGGGAATATTAGTAGTATTAATGTTAATGACGTAGCAGATATCTTGTAAGCAACATTTTCCTGTAGCAATATAATTTGAAGAGAAACATTTTTCAAGAGAAATATGTGTAAATCAGGTATTCATAAGTTATTATCTGTGAATCTTCTGTGCTAATGGGAAAATAAGATAATGGAGTAGATATACATAAATTGGAAGCATAGAATGGAGCAAAAAACGCATGAGTAGAGAAAAAACGCATTGAAACCGCAGGTACAATGTAACAAGCATAAAATGTGAAGTTTAAGATTCCATTTGGGGTTGGACTTTGAAATGGTTAAACAGAATGAGAAAACTATATTATTTCATGTATATGGCAACAAAAATCAAGTTCCATGGAGAAGATATACATCGAATCCATTACGGGTTTTTGATGATGTGGAAGAAAGAGGATATAAAAGAGGTGGAAAGATGGCCAAAAGTATAGCCACTGAGGAAGAGACAGGACGTCTCGAAACGCGTCTGGCATATGGGCGTACATTGGCCAAGTTTTTTGCCCCCCTAAATGCTCACCGTTGAAAGATAAAGATATTTCGGATCCTTCCGTATCGCATAGAGAAAACCTTGCTGGCAAAGTCGATATTTGAGTCCGGTCATGTGACGCCATCAACCACGTGAGACGCTTAGACCGCTTGTTCCTGAGACGCCATAGAGCAGGAGCGGCGGCAAGGCGGAGGATACCGGGACTCTTAGAGACGGCAGCTAACGGAGGATAGGTGGATAAGATTTCACATCCACTCGTGAAAGGACATACCAGAGGCCAACTGTGAGTAAAACCTATTCCTGTAGAATGGTGTGTATGTAATCTCGTGGGACGCCCACGGCATACACAAGTAAATACATACTTACGGACATTGCCATCATTCAAAAGCATTAACTAACCAAGAGGATTGGAGATTATCTATCAATGTGGACATGTACGTGAGACCTGTTATATAGAACTTTTATACCGTTTAGGAATCCGTCCATGAGAACAGCACGTGTTCATCATAATCATCTATTTTATCGATTTTATTATATTACTATGGGATCAATTGTTATAGGTTATTTGTGGTAGTGTTTGTGTGTTCAATTTTACTTATGTATAAGTTTTAATAAATCCATTGTTTACCACCACGGATTCCCGATATGAGTGCCTGATCCAGATTATATAGATTTGCATACACTTTTTAGACAGAGTAGGCCGTCCCGGAACAGAGCACCATTCCATTCGGAGACCGAGTGAGCACCAGCTTATATATTTAACAAATCGGTGACATGGCAACTTAAAATTATCCCAGCGACATCTGCCCTCCAAAATCCATATGGCGCTCCTTTCCCTCTGTGCCCTGCTATGTTCCCCTACAGCAGTTTACCACCACATGTGGGGTGTTTCTGTAAACTGC
>ONZH01021408.1:0-135252 GCA_900303285.1 Rhinella marina
CACAACGTTGTTCAAAATCCTGAAGCAAAGCCATTCCTCATCAGAGGTTACTTGTGGCTAGAAAAGTGTTCTGCAATCCCCATCTGAGAAACCAATGCATGGGTAAACTCATGGCAGGGGCGGACTGGGAACTTAAAGTGGCCCTGGAAAAAACACTAAAACTGGCCCTATTTTGTAGTCGGGTCCAAACTGATGGAAGGCAGGGCCAAAACAAGTAGGCGGGGTCATCAATACCATATTGCGGCACATTATACCACCCCGACAGAGCCAAATGCCACAGTTCATCACAAAATATTGCCCCCATCAGCACAAAATACATCCCCAAAAGATTCCACTGGCCGGCTGTGAGGAGGACTCAGGTAGCCCCTTGGGCATCGGCCCACCGGGAAATTTCCCTGTAAGGTCTATGGCCAATCTGCCCCTGACTCATGGGTAGTGAACTGAACTTCTAGGACACTTCTAGGAAGAAGCATGTGCGTCCAGTGTAGTATCTCCTTCTCACGGGCTGGCTTTGCTACCAGGACTTCTCCTAAGGTCCCCAAATCGTGGCAGATTACAATGCTGCAGGCACAGTGTGCTCTGCCTGTACGAACTGTGCCCTAGCACTCTCCTGAGGAGTGCAACTGCTGGCTTCTGATGCTAGGCACCACCAGAGTTTGCAGCATGTGACCTTCTGCATTAGACTCATGCGAGCAGGCAACTTTGCAGCTCTTCCTTAGTGCAGTGTACAGGGTCTCGATAACCTACTGCAGGGGTGGAGCACTGCTCTTCTCATTCTCTCTTTACCTAGTTGAAAGTGGTGCTCTCTATAGATCCAGGCCCGGCCCAGACAAAACAATGGGGCATAAGACCTGGAGTGGACAACACCCCTGTAGAAGAATAACATTACCACTTTTTTCATGCAGATACTCATAGAATATACGTACTGCAATCAGAGGCCCATGCAGATACAGAAGGTCTGAAGAAACCTATGGGCTTCGTATTTGATAACAGTGTCATGTGGGCACATGATAGGACTCAAGACATTACTCAAAATGCCTCTTTTACATGGCAGCATTTTGATCACTATTTTTCATCAGTATTGCAAGCCAAAAACCAAGAATGGACCCCAGCTTAGCAGGAATAGGGCACGGCTTAGAGGGGCCATTTTGCACAACTGACATTTTAGCCATCCAATAGTTGGTACAGAGTTATACAAAAGTATCTGTCCCTGCAACACATTTATCATCCAGCCTAAGCCCCTGTGATAATCTGGTTACAGGACTAGACAGACTGGTCTAAGCTTACGCCATTTTCGGTATTAGTAAATCTGGGTCAAGGAGTTTTTACTTTCTATGAGTTTGTACACCACTGACTCCTCTCTCTTCTTTGTTGCAGTCATTGGTTGGGACCTCAGCATGTTGTTGTTGGATTCCCCTGCTGTCTAATCAGGACATTCTGAGAACTGGAAAACGTTTATCTGACTTAGGTATCTGTGAATATCTCGCTTGGGTAAATTTTAAAAAAGCTTAGCTCTGCATCCACCCTGTGCCTATTCATGGATTCAGAGAACAGAACATCTATAAACACAATTTCATCCACTTGGCCTACCTGCACAGCTGATATCCCTCTCCAATACTTACTGCCCCCACCAGGCTCCCCATAGCACAGAAACAAGATTGCTCGCTTTCTGAAGGCATTTACAGTTTGCTTTCAAGAATTTGACCAAGACACTTTTCCGATTCTGTGTTTGGATCTCTGCCTGCCCTGATCTGTACTTCTTTATAGTGTTACATGAATTCTGTAAGCCCTGACCTGGGATTTGTATGACCACGGTTCAGTTCATTGATCTGTACCTTGCTCTGGAAATATCATTTGAAAGTTGTCACTGACTGTCTGAGAGCCTACTTAGACCTGTCACATTGAATGTGCAATCTGATTGTCCAGCAGCATGTTATAGAGCAGAAGGAGCTGATGCATACACAGTCGAGTCACATTATTGTGACCACCAGCTAATATCCAGAGGGACTGCCATGTGCAGCACAGACAGCAGCTAGACGGGCTGGAAGTGACTCAATGAGGTCCTGGTAGGTTGTCACAGGTATCTGGAGCCATGCTGACTGCAATGGATCCCACAGCTGCTGGCAGGGACGTGGGGAAGGATCCATAGAGCGAACACGATGATTGAGGTGGTCCCACAGATGCGTTATTGGGTTCAAGTCTGGAGAATTGGCAGGCCAGAATAGTACTTTGAAATCTTAGTCATGCTCTCCCAACCAATGTCAGACGCACTGTCTTGGTGGAAGATCCAGTCCGCCCCAGGGAAGACAATCAGCATGTATGGGTGTAAGTGATCTGCAAGGAAGGATTCATACCCAAATTGAGAGTGTCTTCCACATGAGTGGGCCCAGAGAATATTAGGAAAACATTCCCTAGACCATCACGCTGCCACCACCAGCTTGAGTTCTTCCAGCAGTGGCTGCAGGGTGTTTGATCTCTGATGTTTCTTTCCTAACACACCAATGTCCATCTCTTCAATGAAGCAGAAAACATGACTCATCGGAGAAGGTAATCAGTGGAGGTCCAATTCGGTACTGCCGCAAAAATGGAAGCCTTTTTTGTTGATGCAACTTAGCTAGCAGAGATCCATCTGCTTCTGAGCCACATACACAGTAGGGTTCACTGAACTGTTGTTTTATCCACACTTCTGGTCGCCCTGCGGTTCATTGTGGTGGTGATCTGCTCCACTGTAGCTTGTCGGTCAGCCCTCACACACCTTCATAGCCGATGTTCATCTCTCACATCAATGGCACGTGGTGCTCTGCAGTTTCCACGTCTTATTCACTATGGTGCCATTTGTCCACTCACGGGACACTTTCACCGCAACAGCACGAGAAGTTCACACAAACTGCGCAGGTTTCAGAAAATATTGTCAACCTTGGCCTGAAAGCAATAATCATCCTTTTTGGAACTCTGATAATCTCGCCCCTGTTTACCCATGGACAGCAACATCGGGACATGTGTGCAGACAGCCCATAGCACACCTTAATACCCACCAAGCCAGCTCACTATACACGACTTCCTTCATGAGCTACACGCTACTGAAGTCGAAAGTAGGAGGTTGTCATAACTCGACGGTGTAGTTTTGTGGAAAAAGATTCAGTATAATGTATATTTTATTCATTTAAATATCTGCTCATTTTCAGTTTGAGTCCAGTGGATGGCCCTATTAGCTAGTTCAGTATGCATGCTCTGAGACCGCCCACTGGACTCCTAAGCTTTCAATCAATAAGGTACAAAGTTATATTAAACCTTTCCCCTCGAAACGATATCAATCTTCTTAGCTTCTCTTGATCTGTGCTATTCTGCTAGTAAACTAGACTGCATTTTAATGATTACAGGTTCTCTCTAAAGGGGGTCCGTCAGCTATTCTGAAAATGTTGAACAGCACTAGGTAGGGCCTAGGGAGAAGAGGACAAACATACCTTTTGTGGAGCTGTTCTCATCAGGAGCAGTGTAGACATGAAGTTTTAATCTGCAAGATTCTACTCTTGCAATTGCCTTAGAGCCCTATAAGAATTTGCCTGGCCTTGCCTAAATCTCCTAGACTCCATTAGACAATCTTATAGTGACATAGTAGGCGTGCGCTGTATTCCCAAGGCCGCACTGTGACATCTGACCTTTCCTGTGACATCCAAATTAATATAATTCAAATACAAACACAATAAAGAAACTTTAAAGGGATTCTGTCACCACCATTTTCCATGTTAAGTTATTTATACCACCGGATTTCTCTCATCATAAGGATCTCCAAATGGTTATTGTTATAGGGCACAGATGAAGATTTGAGGTGTAAAAATCGTTTTTTATCAACTGTCAATCACTTACATTAAGGAGCCCAAGGGGAGTTGACCATCGTTGCTGGAGCCCGGGCTCGGCGATTCCGTTGGAGCCCCGGACCGCCGATCTAATTAATATTCACTTCACTGAGTGAGTCAGTGAAGTTCCGGCGCGGCACTTGATGTACTGCGCCTGCGCAGCCCCGGACCGCACACCTAATTAATAATCACTTCACTGAGTGAGTCAGTGAAGCTCCGGCGGCGGCTGTATCCCGCGCAGGCGCAGTACATCAAGTGCCGCGCCGGAGCTTCACTGACTCACTCAGTGAAGTGAATATTAATTAGGTGGGCGGTCCGGGGCTCCAGCGGAATCGCCGAGCCCGGGCTCCAGCAACGATGGTCAACTCCCATTGGGCTCCTTAATGTAAGTGATTGACAGTTGATAAAAAATGATTTTTACACCTCAAATCTTCATCTGGGCCCTATGACAATAACCATTTGGAGATCCTTATGATGAGATAAATCCGGTGGTATAAATAACTTAATATGGAAAATGGTGGTGACAGAATCCCTTTAAAAGAAGAATTATTGATGAACAGGAACGAGACTTTAAGTTTATTTGGTTAATTCCTTTCCTTCCACGCTGAATCCCAGCAATTATTATGGTTTCAATTGTTTCCTAAAATAACATTTTACTTAGTCTGTTTGCTTTTGATATACTTGTAATAACTGAGAATTTACAGGGAAATGTTTACATGTATGCTGTTTTGTTAGTTTATCTTTGATACAATTTGCTGCTTGCCGTTAAAGTTGAAATACAAAAACAGTTCATAGCCTTTCATAGTCATCCAGCTTGCCAAGATAGAGGGGGACATTTAAAAAAGAGGTTTTCTGGGGTGAATACATAAAAAAAGGCCACAAGAGTTAAAAATAAAAACCACTGTTGCTGCCGCTGTTCTGATGCTGGTCCAGTTCCAGCTCTTTATCACCTGGTCCCGCCTCAACATGACGGAAAAACCAAGAAAGGACAATCCTTGCTTGAGGTCGGTCACTTGTTTTCCTGGGAAGCCTCTTTATGACTGGCTGTTTAATATAAAACAATAAACTGGCGTGAATTTGGAATAAATTATAGTAAAATAGTAAATCTGTTGTGCTGTTAGGCCACGTCCCTCTTGCTATGCCCTGCCCTCTTATTTACAAAATGGCATGAGCATTGTAAAAAAAATAATAATAATAAAAATCTGCCCAAAGTTTGTGCAAATTTTCTATTCTGCAAATTTTTTCACACTAGAAAACTCCCCTCCAGTGTACAGATGCTACCTGAAATTGTTATACATCCAGCAGCGGCATAACTACATCTCATAGGGCCCCAGTACAGGGGCCAGGAATGGCTCCCCATTTTACTCAGTCAACTGAACGTAGAAATGCCAAAAACAGCATAACTACTTTCTAGTGGATAAAAGGAGAATCCACATAGTAGAGCCATAAAGGTACAATACGCCTCCACCAGAGCCGCAATCTATGTGACGCCAAGCTGGTCACATATTGTCCGTGGAGGACTTTATCACCATGCAAACCTAGCAAATGCTTGGGGGCCCCAAAGATAAAAATAATGACTAAAGGGTCAGACATACCACCTGTGCAGCAGGGTCAGCTGCGCAGAAGCCCAGGGTCCAGTCCCACCGATAGAGCAGTAGCAGAAGTGTCCAGGCTGAGAGCGGGACCTAGCGGACTGACCAGGGTGGAGATTGAAGGCTGATAGGGCAGGGTTTAGAGGGATGATGGCGGAGCTTAGGTTGCAACAGAGCGAAGCTTAGTGGTACAATAGGGGCCCAAAGTCATAATTTTGTTTGGGTTCCCAGAAACTCCATATCCACCCCAGTATTAAGTCCAACTGTCTTGTCATAAAAAAAATCTTTATGTAAATGGAAGAAATCTAACACTTCTTAGGCTACTTTCACACTAGCATTAATATTTTTCGGTATTGAGATCAGTCATAGGGTCTCAATACCGGGGGGAAAAAAAAACGCTTCTGTGTTGTCCCCATTCATTGTTAACGGGGACAAAGTGTAACTGAACAGAACAGAACGCTCCAAAATGCATTGTGTTCTATCTGGTTGTGTTCTCATACCGCAGAGCAGCATGCTGTGGTTTTCTTTCCGTCCTGGGATGCGGAGAAGACGGATCTGTCATGATCCACAATGCAAGTCAGTGGGGACAGATCTGTTTTCTCTTACACAATAGAAAACTGATCAGTCCCCCATTGACTTTCACTGGAGTTCATGACGGATCCGTCTTGGCCAGGCATGCTCAACCTGCGGCCCTCCAGCTGTTGCAAAACTACAACTCCCATCATTCACAGACAGCCTACAGCTATCAGCCTACAGCAAGGTTGTAGTTTTACAACAGCTGGAGGGCCGCAGGTTGAGCATCCCTGGTCTTGGCTATATTGCAGATCATAAAACCGGATACGTTCATAACGGATGCAGACGGTTGTATTATCAGTAATGGAAGCGTTTTTGCTGAACCCTGCCGGATCCAACAAAAACGCTAGTGTGAAAGCAGCCTTATAATCAGAAGTAATAGCTATTACACAAGATCAGTGGCTTACCACTCTTATATATCTGCTCCTTGTGCACATACAGAAAGTAAAAAATAATTAATGCAATAAAAGTGTCAAAATGGAACAGAAACAATTAATAACCTGATTAACAAATACACATAGGTAATTATAAGAATGACAAGTCATTATTCACATCCACCAACCTCAAACCCTGCTGCGACATGATTTATTACTTTATTAATTTCTGTGATCATTATAAATGGATTGCAAACAAATGAACGCTGATATAGCCACCCACTGTACAAAAGTAAAGGCATGTCCTGTATGAACACAAACAGCCCTATTGCTCAGAGTCATGGCGTATGATAACACACAACTACAGGCACGGTGTGCATGTGCTATTGAACACAAAAAAAAAAAAAACCATAAAGATTTACCACCAGCTTCGGAACCCTTTACTGGCGCCATACAAGGAGTGATAAGTCAGTTGTACCCAGGGGTGCACCTAGTCTTTCTGCTGCCTGAGGCGAAAACTGAACCGACGCCCCAACCCCCAATGCCAATTTCTTAACCTAACCCCTTCCCTCCAGCCCTACTATTAAAGACATACTTGGAAAACATTGCATACAGAGCTACAAACCATACAGAGTAATACACTGCCACATACTGTGCCCACTGTGCTTCCCAATGCTATACTGCAGAAACAGAATCTGCTGGTGCTGCCTGAGGCAATCGCCTCACCTCGCCTCATTGGTGGTGCACCACTGGCTGTACCCAGCATGCTTTATACTGTAATACTAGTAAATTTGGCTACAATCACTACCAAAGCTTTATAGAGACCATGCAAGCCATAGGTAAGAAGGGGCCGGCATTAGGGTTGCATCAGGTATCGAAATTTCGATACCCAATCGATACTTTTATACCAGTATCGATTTGGTACCGGGATCTGCATTGTTGCGATACTATGCTGCGCAGCCTAGTATCTTCTCTTATGTGAGAGCATGGCACTCGGTGCGCGCTATGTTCTGGCCAGACAGTGGAGGTGGAGAAAGATGATGGGGGGGGTCACTTATTTTTAATGTCAGACTGGGCACATGCTTTTGGACTGGACTCCATGTGCCTCACATTAATAGTAAGTGACCCCCAAAGTACCATCTGACATAATGGGCAATATGGGGTTAATGCGAGTTACAGAATACAGGCCATGTAACTTATGTATTAACCCCATGTTGCCCGTTATGCAAGGATATGGATACACACAGATTTTTTGGTGTTTTATTTTTTTTCGGCGTGGTATCGAATATCGCAATACTTTTTCATGGTATCGAAATCGAATCAAAATTTTGGGATCGTGACAACCCTACCTGGCGTAATCCCTTCTAGAACACAAGGGCACACACTATGGAGCCACAGGCATTTTGTGCGCCACCATATGGTGCCTATGTCCTGCCCTGTATTTCAGAAGTACACTACCGCAGAAGCAATGCTGCAGGATATTGCCTCCATGACATGTTATCTGATGGAGCTTGTGACTTTTGTTTCCCATCAAATTCCATATGGATTTGACAAAAATTGGCTTAGTTATGATATAAGAGGCATACGGTATGAAGGTAAACGTATAAACTCATACACTTGTATGTGTGCCATATTAGGGAAGGACGATGTGTAAAATAACTTGTAGTAACAGAATTTCAGACAACGTGTAATCTCAATGAGCTCATCCAGGAAAAATATGCAGGGTATTTGTCATATTAAAGAATGACAGCATTCACAAATTGACACTGACAGGCTCCAACCTGCATGTAAAAGCACGTCTTCCAAGAATTCTCATATTTTAACCTCTCGGGGAGAAAAAAAATTCAAGGTTGGAGGCAAAAAGGAAAATACACAAGATATTATTGCTACAAATGTATTAGATTATAGGTAATGTTGTATTGCTTTGTACAGTATGTGCATGCTAATATACTGTAAATATCCTGCAGCTTTAAAGGGGTTGTCTCATCAAGGACAATTGGGGCATATCGTTGTTATAGAGAACGGAGCCACGAAAATGAAGGAGGGCGCACTGCGCATGCACAGCCACCGCTCCATTCATTTTCTATGGGGCCAGAGAAAATAGCCAAGCGCTGTCTCGGCTATTTCCGTCAAGCCCATAGAAGTGAATGGGAGCGGTGGCCCGGTCATGCGGCGTGTGTGCTCCCATTTACTTCTATGGGGAGAGTCCTTGGTGGTGGCCGGACCAGAGTCCTCCAGCAACCATCTTGCGGGGCTCGGTTCTCAATATAGATGCGGGTCCCAGAGGTGGGACCGGCACCTATAAGACAATTGGGGCATATCCTAGTGTTATGCCCCCATTGTCTGTGATGAGATAACCCCTTTAATAAAGATGGACTCCAATTAAGGATAGACAGCAACCACTGTTGGTTTTTTCCTGCATTTTGGCACCAAATCCACATGTGTTATTTGCAAATTTTATCATAGATTTTGATGCAGATTTGACCTAGATCTTAATGCAAAGGGTGAAATCTGCAATGAAAATCTCCGCATACGACAGACAGGCTGCAGATTTCAAAATCTAACTCACGGAAAAATTCAGCACTGTGTAGACCATATTTTGGAATTCTCATGTTCATAGCTGGTCCCCTGCAGATTTTTAGCACCACAGTGTGGCCTTAGGGTGATCTCACAGCTTTTTGTGACAGAACTTGCCAGAGAAGCAACTGAACTAAAAGAACTCCTGAAAGAAGGAGAACAGAAATTTCTTGATGGTTGCGAACCACTATCAAGGCCATGCTTAGACAGACAGTAAGGCAATAGCTCGTTTATGGCAAAAGTCTTTACTGCTTGTGGAAGGGGTTAATTTACTCTGGCACTCACCAGACTTTTCAGATGAACTGGGCATCCGAATCTCAGATCTTCACCCCGTAAACTGGGCATTGCAGAAAGTGTTAATGACAGCAGAATTGCACGCCTGTGGTTATTTGGGAAGATTGCAAAGTGTTGTTACAGAGAGAATCTCAGAGAGGATTACTACCATCATTACTACTGTCTACGGTAAGGAAAGACTTTATTTTACTGTAACCAAACAGGCCTCATCATTGTCATCAATCCGCCAGGCTCTCAATCTGCCCTCTTGCCTTTACACCAGTCTAGCTAACATCAAGGGCACCTCAGCCATTAACGGGCAGGGTGTGCCTCGAGGGAAGAAACGGTTCACCCTCCAACCACTGCACATATGGCCCGGGAAGCACTAGGGAGAGGGATTAGCCACTGTGAGAACTACAACCACCATCATTGCCCCCCGCCATCTTCTCTAACAACATTCACCATGCCTCCCCCGTGGGCTGGCGTACTGCAGCTACAACTGGGAAGCCATGTCTCAAAAACAAGATTGCAGTTCTTACCTAAAATATATATATATATATATATATATATATATATATATATAGAAATCACCGGCCACTTTATTAGGTACACCATGCTAGTAACGGGTTGGACCCCCTTTTGCCTTCAAGAACTGCCTCAGTTCTTCGTGGCATAGATTCAACAAGGTGCTGGAAGCATTCCTCAGAGATTTTGGTCCATATTGACATGATGGCATCACACAGTTGCCGCAGATTTGTCGGCTGCACATCCATGATGCGAATCTCCCGTTCCACCACATCCAAAGATGCTCTATTGGATTGAGATCTGGTGACTGTGGAGGCCATTTGAGTACAGTGAACTCATTGTCATGTTCAAGAAACCAGTCTGAGATGATTCCAGCTTTATGACATGGCGCATTATCCTGCTGAAAGTAGCATCAGATGTTGGGCTACATTGTGCGTCATAAAGGGATGGACATGGTCAGCAACAATACTCAGGTAGGCTGTGGCGTTGCAACGCATGCTCAATTGGTACCAAGGGGCCCAAAGAGTGCCAAGAAATATTCCCCACACCATGACACCATCACCACCAGCTTGAACCGTTGATACAAGGCAGGATGGATCCATGCTTTCATGTTGTTGACGCCAAATTCTGGACCCTACCATCCGAATGTCGCAGCAGAAATCGAGACTCATCAGACCAGGCAACGTTTTTTCCAATCTTCTACTGTCCAATTCGATGAGCTTGTGCAAATTGTAGCCTCAGTTTCCTGTTCTTAGCTCAAAGGAGTGGCACCCGGTGTGGTCTTCTGCTGCTGTAGCCCATCTGCCTCAAAGTTCGACGTACTGTGCGTTCAGAGATGCTCTTCTGCCTACCTTGGTTGTAACGGGTGGCAATTATGAGTCACTGTTGCCTTTCTATCAGCTCGAACCAGTCTGCCCATTCTCCTCTGACCTCTGGCATCAACAAGGCATTTCCGCCCACAGAACTGCCGCTCACTGGGATGTTTTTTCTTTTTCGGACCATTCTCTGTAAACCCTAGAGATGGTTGTGCGTGAAAATCCCAGTAGATCAGCAGTTTCTGAAATACTCAGACCAGCCCTTCTGGCACCAACAACCATGCCACGTTCAAAGGCACTCAAATCACCTTTCTTCCCCATACTGATGCTCGGTTTGAACTGCAGGAGATTGTCTTGACCATGTCTACATGCCTAAATGCACTGAGTTGCCGCCATGTGATTGGCTGATTAGAAATTAAGTGTTAACGAGCAGTTGGACAGGTGTACCTAATAAAGTGGCCGGTGAGTGTATATACACACATATACACACACACACTCATTTACAAAAAATAAAAAAAAGAACGCACCAGAAATGGGTTGTTGGAATGGTGGAATGGAATGAAACGTTCTATGTGTGGGTGTAATGTTGATGTACATAAGTGATTACAATATTAGAGCAAAGGATAAGATTACTGGGGAAAACTGTACTGTACAACTGAAAGGCTCTAGTACCCTGCTGGGCCTGGATACAAGATGAGATATGGTTGGGCATGATGCTATACAAGTTCCTTATAATGTCCTGCAGACTTTACACATTCCTAGGTTGCCGTAGCTAGTGTCCCAGCTGGTCCTATAAATGCTCGATTGGGGATAAATCACGTGACCGGCAGGCCAAAAAAGTGTTGTAATCTGGTGGAGACATTCCTGGGAAACTATTGCTGTGTGTGGGCAAGCATTAGGCCTCTTTCACACGAGCGTGACGGATTAGGTCCGGATGCTTTCAGGGAAACTCGCACCATTTTGCAAGCAAGTTCAGTCAGTTTTGCCTGCGATTGTGTTCAGCATGGGTGCAATGCGTTTTGATGCGTTTTTCACGCCCGTGATAAAAAACTGAAGGTTTACAAACAACATCTCTTAGCAACCATCAGTGAAAAACGCATTGTATCCGCACTTGCTTGCGGATGCAATGCGTTTTTTAATGCAGCCCCATTCACTTCTATGGGGCCAGGGCTGCATGAAAAACACAGAATATAGAACATGCTGCGATTTTCACGCAACGCAGAAGTGATACTTGAAAAAAAAAAAACGCTCATGTACATAGACCCATTGACCCAATGGGTCAGGATTCAGTGCGGGTGCTATGCGTTCACGTCACGCATCACACCCGCGCGGAAAACTCGCTCGTGTGAAAGGGGCCTTATCCTGCTGTAAATTCTAGTTGGAAGCCCTGCCATGAGAGCCATCACCTGTGGCCCCAGGATGTCCTGCACATATCACTTGTTAGGAACCCTCCAGGGCCGGACTGGCCATAGACCTTACAGGGAAATTTCCCGGTGGACCGATGCCCAGGGGACCTCCTGAGCTCTCCTCACAGCCGGCCAATGGAAGTTTTTGGGGATGTATTTTGTGCTGCTGGCAGTATTTTGTGATGGACTGTGGTATTTGGCTCTGTTGGGGTGGTGTAAACTACCACAATATGGTATTGCTGGCTACTGATGTTACGGCGAGCAGGTTAACAATGAAGCAGTGGTGCGCGGCCTCCTCTTCAAACAGCTGAGGATAGACAACCCCTTAAGTACCCCTGGGAAGTGAAGGAGAAAAAGGTAATGCACACCCTGGCTCTTTAAGACCTGGGAGCGCATTAACACCCTAGGGTCGGACTAAAGAGTCCTAGCAGGAGAGTGCAGGCTACGGCCTGCAGCAGAAAACATGGGCAGGGACTCTGGCGACTGGGCCCACTGGTGGCAGCCAGAGAAGAGTCAGCGGGTCCAGACCGCCAGAACAGAAGCAAAGGCAGCAGAGTGAGTAATGCGGCGCCCATGCCTGCCCTGGATAACAGGATAGCGACAGGCATGAAGCACCGCTGTAACACACAGCAATACATTGTGTGTTCTGACAACTTCCTATCATGGTCAACATTACATTTTTCAGTAATTTGTTCTACAGTAGCTCTTCTGTAGGATCACACCAGACAGGCTAGCCTTCACTCCTCATTGCCATCATTGGCTGCTTATGACCCGGTTGTAGTTCAGTTTTCCTTACTAGGAGAATTTTGGTTGGCACCATAAGACCTGTTCTCACCTAGTCTTTTAGCCATCACAATTTGGCCCTTGTTAAAGTTGCTCATATCCTTACGCTTGCCCATCATCTTCAAGAACTGACTGCTCTCCACCCATTGCCACAAGATAATCAATGTTATTCCCATCACCTGGTTTTAATGTTATGGCTGTGTACGTGACAGGCTACCCTATTGTCGCGCAACAAACATCATGTGTCCGTGCCCTTAGGCTAGGGCTACACGACATGTGTCACTCGACACATAAGGCACAACTACACTGCAACACGTGTCATTGATGTTGCATGACAATTTTTATAAGTCTATGGTGTCGCATTGCGACATGCTGCGACGTGACAGTTGCAGAAAAAATCCATCTTGGATGGAGTTTTTGCAACTGTCGCGTCATGTTGCATGTCGCAGTGCGACACCATAGATTATAAAAATTGTTGCGGGTCATTACTGCGACAAATGTCGTTGTGTATAGCCTTATGGTCTATTATAAAGTAGAAAGCAGATACTAGTTCTGATGATGCAGATAATAAGTGTAACAGTGACACCTAGAGGCAGTATTAAAATCTGCAATGGCTTCAAATGAACATGACCTTGTAAATGTAAAATGAGAGGTAAAAAAAAAAAAAGATTTTGGAGACTTGCACGCATTAATATGTATAGACGTATATTTATAGGGATGGAAACAAGGCACAGTAATGTGC
This sequence comes from Rhinella marina, assembly GCA_900303285.1. Taxonomy (NCBI): domain Eukaryota; kingdom Metazoa; phylum Chordata; class Amphibia; order Anura; family Bufonidae; genus Rhinella; species Rhinella marina. Next base: position 13,518 of record ONZH01021408.1, read on the forward strand.
GATAGTCTATCCAGATCTCTTTAAGTATTGCAAACTTAAAATGCAAATGGATGGTGCACCCTAAAAAAAAAAAAAAAACAGACTTATTCACAGCACCCACGTAGGTTATAGCAGTCTGCTCTGTGGAAGCAGATCTCTGGGTGATCACTCCTTTCTGCACCAGCCTGAATATCCCCTGTGCTGCTGGAGGATGCGCCTAATTTATGACAAGGTGTAGGCCTGATCACATATTAGGCGCATCCACCGCTAGTCCTTGAGCCTAAGCAGAAATCTACAGAAGCTCTGAGCTGGCGTATATTTCTGGCTTCATTTGCCCCAGAAAACTGGCGTAAATGAAAAAAAAAAAAAAAAAACTGTTGCAGCAGATGTCCACGCCCCTTCCCAGAAACGTGGTGAGGGCAGTGTAAAAAGACACTTGCGACAATTTATTTTTTAAAGTTTGCAAAGACACGCGTTTGTGACTTTTTAATGCCACTTTGCTGGTACAGGGAGATTATAAATCTGCGGCAAAAAAAACAACAACAAAAAGAACACTATGTGAACAGCCCCTTAAAGTTTGCGCAGAACAAAGTCTCTATTGGACGACAGTACAGCAAGCACAGTGCTTGACTATCTCTGGCAGTCCCATAGAGAACAGGCTACCCCTCCTCCGCACTTTTCATTTGGGAGGACGCGGACCCTCATTCCCATGACCCGTGGGAGTTGGACCTACTCTGATCAGATAATTAGATGTCTATATCTTGTATCTTGGTACAAACCCTCAAAGGCTTTTCACATTGCACTTTCCTTACATTTTCCATATGTTTTCCTCCTGGCATATATGTTGAACCTACAGCCTCTATTGGGAGGGATAAGTTGAGGATACTATTTTTCTTTTTTTTTTTTTTAACTGTATGGAATAGCACAGCAGGTCCATTCTGCTGTTCCATATGGGAATATATAGTTAAAAAAAAAACTGTACATTTCTTTTACTTTTTTTCCCATTTAAAAAGTGGTCAGCTTTTGTTTCAATTGCTTTTATGAACTGTGTCCTTGTGGAAACGTTTCAGGGTATTGGGGCTTGTAGCTGCACACAATATGAGGGCTGGTACATAATGAAGCATAGGCTGCATGGCTTCCTGCTTCCTAAATATGATAACATTTTTGCATTAATACACTTTAGTTTAGATATTATATAAACAGTATGATATAAGGCTAACAGAAAAAATATAGCTGAACTATGATTTAGACACAAAAGTATAACATTTTACCACGAATCCGTGTCACAGTGCTCACATTACAACCATGTTCTAGAAGACCACTAGTACACCAGGCAGTACGTATCCGGCTTCCCCAAAATGTCTACTCGCTAGAGGACAGTAAAAATGCAGACGCTGATTATCACGTGACCCTGCAGGCATCCTACGGAAAGCATGGTTGTGGGCAGGACGCATGCGCGGAAGGAATCTGTGTTTACGCGCGCTAAAGCTGTCTGATTTGAGCCGCGCTGTGTAGTGCCGCTTCTTCTCTGTGCAGTGATGAGTCTGTGGGTAGATAAGTACCGACCTACCTCGCTGTCCAAGCTGGACTATCATAAGGAGCAGGCGACTCAGCTGCGGAATTTGGTAAGGTAGCAAGCTTTATGTGTGTGCGCACTGTAAATAAAGTTTATTGAAAGAGCTGTGTATGTGCTTATCCCTTGTACATGTGTGCAGTATGGGTGCTACCTGTGTGGCTTTATGTGCACTGGTGTGTACATCTCCCACCCTCACACCCGGTGACCAAAAATCTGCAGGACTTCTGTATGGCCGGTTCAGATTGTCAGTATTTGTAACCCCAAAACCAGGAGTGGATTCTACTGAGAAGAGGCGGAATGGAGAGATCTGTGCCTCTTCTGGGTTCTGGACCCGTCCCTGGTTTTGGCTTTACACATGCTGACGAAATATACAGGTAGTGTGTACAGGCCATTCACATGGGGGTGGGTTGACAGCTGAATTTGGTATGGATAACACAACACCCTCCCCATTAACCCCAGCACATTAAAAGAGCCTGCCTTGTGTTTTCAATTGGAGGTTATGGTTTATTCCCACCTCTGGGTGTTACCAGTTGGGGGCGTGTCCCTGCAGAATTTGATACTGTGCAATTGGTGCTGCTAGTGTCAGACTGGTAACACCCATCTGGACCTTCATTGTAGACTGCTGGCTAGTCGTTCATAACTTCTAGAAGGATAATAACTGAACATCAACCTAAGAACTGTAATTACATGGGGGGGGATGCAAGTAGTTACTAAAAAGACCTGTCAGGAGAGGTGTATTCATGGTAGACTTGTTATAGATGGCACACATGGCGTCTCACTGAACATATCTGCAGCGTGCTCAGCAAAGGCTGAAACCCTCGTCTGATCCTCAGCAGTCCGTGCTGGACGTGTTTGCCTGTACATGCTGACATACTGTCTTGGAATCTGTATTGCCCATGACGTCGTGTTAGTATCTTTTTAATGTCTATAGAATTGTCTTGCCGCTTGTAGGTACAATGTGGAGACTTTCCTCATCTTCTGGTGTTCGGGCCGTCCGGAGCCGGGAAGAAGACCAGAATAATGTGCTTGCTAAGAGAGCTGTACGGTGCCGGGGTGGAGAAACTGAGGATTGAGCACCAGTCCATAACGGTATGTTCCCTATGGGTCATCAGAAATGGAAATCTATGCAACTTGTTAACATCTGCTTCTTATAAGTTCAGTGCTAAGCTGTTACATTATGCTGTCCCCGTGACTGGAAACCCCCAGGTTATGAAGTGGTTAAGGTAAACACTGGCTAAGTCCTTAAACCCCTTCTGCTTGGTGCTGTAAGGGTTAGTTCATACTGGAGGAGATTTATCCAGTTATCCCTTAGCAACCAATCAGCTTCCGCCTATCATCTTTCAGCGTGCCTATGGAAAATGAAATGCTCAATCTGATTGGTTGCTATGGGCAACTAAGCCATATACCTTGCACCAGTTTTGATAAATCTCCCCTCCCTCCCCCCCCAAGTGTGGGTCTTACATCTAAATTCCACCCAAAAAACACCTGCAATCCACTAAATGTCAATACCAAAATCCTGTGGCACTGTTTTTTTTTTCTTTTTTATGCTTGTGTTTTAAAAAGTGCAGCGTGGAGTGAATGCTGTGGAAAAAGTATTTTATTGTATTTTAATTCGACATCTTATGTCTTCAGACTCCGTCAAAAAAGAAAATTGAGATTAGCACGATCTCAAGCAACTATCATCTGGAGGTCAATCCAAGGTATGGTGCACAGAGATCTACAGCGTTCTGTGGATGCTAAAATAGACAAGTCATTAAAGCTGAAACCCCTTTAGAATAATATGCTAAGACGGAAAATGACTGAAAAAATCAGACCTAGAGCACGCTGCATTTGGGGGGAAAAAATCAAAACTGCACTGACTGAAAAATTGTAACAAAAAAGGGCAGTGGAGTCAGGGAGCCAAACTTCTGGTTTGTTTTTTCCCTACACTAGTTATGTCTGTTTTTTGATCATTCAGGATTTTTGGATTGAAGGAACATATTTCTGGGACATTGATAATATTTCAGATTTTTACTTTGAATAGGGAAGTTCTTTAGCTGTGAGGAGCTGTTTCCCTTTCTAAAAAAGTTCCCGCTTCCACTTGATTGACAGGGCTGGACATCTGCGCTTCTCAGAGTAGTGACACTAGCACAGGAGCCCTCCCGACAATCGCCTGTATAATTCAGGCTTAAAGGGGTTCTGCAGTTGTTTAAAACTGATGATCTATCCTCTGGATAGATCATCAGCATCTGATTGGTGGGGGTCCGACACCCAGGATCCACGCTGATCAGCTGTTTGAGAAGGCAGCGGCGCTGCAGGAGCGCCGCGGCCTTCTCTGTGTTTACCTCAGGCCAGTGATGTCACGACTAGTATCACTGGCCTGGGCGGGGCTAAGCTCTGTTCACATGAATGGAGCTTAGCCCAGGCCAGTGATAGTAGTCGTGACGTCACTGGGCCTGAGTTGGGGAGGCGGCCGAATCCATTCACTGTTATGGGGGCGGGCCACGGAATAGCCTACCTGGAGTTCCAACCGCAGGTGTGAAACTAGCCTTAGTCAGCCAATTCCCTCCGACCAGAGAGGGAAGGGGATAAATGACTCAATAACGGTACCACACATTACACTGATAAGTACAATGCTCTTTGGGCATCTTTATCTAGGCCTGTCAAGAGAACAATAGAGCTGTCCTACTGTTATGCCTATTCTACTAATCTACTGTTTTACAGTGTCTTTCCCTCGCAGCAGCAGTAATTTAAATCTACATAGTTGTATCTCTGTCAACTGCTACAGAAGGACAGTATTTTGTATAATATTTTTTGATGGCATAGTACTGCCAAAATAACAGCCTAAGGCTACTTTCACACTAGCGGCAGGCCTGATCAGGACTGCCGCAGCAACATGTGTGGAGCCGGAACCGCGCTCCGGCCCCACACATGTCACACAGTACATACATACATATACACATACATACATACTTACATGCTCCCGGCAGGTCTTCAGAGCGACGGAGAAGCAGGACGGCTCACACAGGTGACGATTCCCCACAGCGCCCTCTGCTGGGTGCCTGGTGGAATCGTCACCTGTGCGCGCCGTCCTGTCCCTCCGACGCTCTGAACCTGCCGGGCTGCATGTAAGTATGTATGTGTATGTGTATATGTCTGTGTATGTTTATGTATATGTCTGTATGTGTCTATGTGTAGCTTGATCCGTCATGAACTCCATTGAAAGTCAATAGAGGGCGGATCCGGTTACCATTGTGGTCACACCAGACGGATCCACACCCATTGACTTGCATTGGGGGTCATTCCAGATCCGTCTTGGTGCGGATGCGTGGACCGGAGAGAAAACCGCAGCATGCTTTCAGGAGCATTCAGTTGTCTTCAGTTCAGTTTTGTCCCCATTGACAAAGAATGGGGACAAAACTGAAGCGTTTTATTCCGGTATTGAGCCCCTATGACGGAACTCAATACCGGAATTTTAAAACGCTAGTGTGAAAGTAGCCTAAAACGGCTTTCTATGAATATTGAGTCTTTAAAAAAAAAAAAAAAAACCCTTTCTGATGCAAGTGTCCCTTTCACATTTTCTTGACATTGCTTACCTTAAAGGAGCATTCCGAATGTTTGACGTTATCCCCTATCCACAGGATAGAGGACAGCTATTAGATCAGTGGGGGTCCTACCACTGGGTCCCCCACCAGTCACAAAAACAGGGGCCCTGTATCCCCTGAAATGAACAGAGCCGTCGGTCGTGAAAACGATTAATTTCTATGGGAGCTTCAGAGTTAACCCGACAGACCGCTCTGTTCATTTCCGGGGGGCTGCAGGGGGTACGGTGCCCCCGTTCCTGTGGTCACTAGGGAGTCCCAGTGGCAGGACCCCCACCGATCTAATAGTTATCTCCTATCATGTGGACATGGGATAACTTAATCTAACAGGAATACCCCTTTAACTCTTGAAGAATCAAGATGATTACTACATCTGTCCTTCACATAGCAGCCTCTTAGCGTCTGTTTTACTGTTGTATATTTCCAGTGATGCTGGTAATAGCGATCGCGTTGTGATCCAAGAATTGTTGAAAACTGTCGCCCAGTCACAACAGCTGGAGACAAGTACTCAAAGGGACTTCAAAGGTTTGTACTGTTACTGAATTCCAAAGTTTATTATTTCTGCCATGAGTTTTTGAGATTTTCCCTGTGAAGCTAATGTGCATGGCAGAGTTGGGGACTGTGGAGCCACTGGTCCTATGCTGGTTTATGGTGCCTCAGAACAGCTTAGAAAAGATGTGTGAAGATACTCTTAAAGGGGTTTTCATATCATCTGAGACATTGGTGGCCTATACCTAGTATATGCCACCCATGTCAGGTGTGGGACCCGTGCCTATCTCCAGAAGGGGATCCCCCTAAGTGAGTGGAGATCAGTTGGGTATGCGCAGTGCGCTCTCCATTTCAATGGGACTTCTGAAAATAGCCACGTGCGCTTGCTTGCCTATTTGGGGGAGAAAAATATAGAGCATTCTGTGCACTCTTCATTTTTGTGGCCCATTCTAGAGACATCTCTGGGACTCGCACCTATTGGACTTTGGTAGCATAGCCTAGCTATATGCCACCAATGTCTCAGATGAAGACAACCCCTTTCAGTTCAATACACTAACCTATTCTGCATGGCTTTTAATACTACTTTGTGGCATTGAGTCTTTTTATATGGTACATTAGAACACAACCATTTCATAAGTTGTTTTTTTTTTTTGTTTTGTTTTTTTTTACCACAACATCTGGAGATCAAGAATTTTTGCGTCTAGTGTAATGACTGATCGAAAAAAAAAAATCCCATTCTAGTGCAGAATCTAGTCCTAGGGTACGTCTACATTTTCCCAAACTGTTTAAACCTATGTAGCTCTGTTTTTGTAGCTATGGTTGGGCATTCAGTCCAGGACTACAGAGATCTGCATACCTGATTGTAATGCCACATGGGGATGGGGGTACTTTTCATAGAGTTTAGTTTTGTTTGTCCAGTGGGATGACGTTCAAGGATTACAGCAGTTGTGGAACATGGATGGCCACGGGTGGCTTTTTTTTTTTTATATCATGCACTACTTTTAGGACTTGCTCTTGGACAGTGGGATTGCACTAGTTGCTGGCAAAGTGTGATCACAGTTTATTTCTATTCTTTGCAGTTGTCCTGCTAACAGAAGTGGATAAACTCACTAAAGATGCTCAGCACGCCTTGAGAAGAACCATGGAGAAGTACATGTCTACTTGTAGAATCATTTTATGTTGTAATTCTACATCAAAAGTAATAGCTCCCATAAGAAGCAGATGTTTGGCAGTTCGTGTGGCAGCTCCGAGCATTGACGAGGTATGATTAGAGAGATACTGGTTTTAATGTTTAGTAACTTGTGCCATCTCTACATTCAGTACCTATGTACTCCATGTTGGTTTTATGTACTGCCAATCTGATGGCTTGTGCACACTGCAGCCGGTCAGAGAAAGCAGACCTGCGGTGTAAAGCAAGGGGTGGTACACAACAGTTTAGCACTGTTGTCAGACAATAGAGGTTTGGAGATGCCAAATAGAAGTAAAGGCAGCCAGACACATTAAGTAGCTGACGGCTGAGCGATCATTTTGGCTGACCGCCATGTCTTCCAAGTCACTCCCGACTCCCTCATACACATACGCTTTCTGATCATGTAAGTATATATAAAGGAGAGAGTGTAGAAATCTGCTGCCAGGCACTTCTGGTGGAGGCTTATCTCCTAGGAGGGCAAAATGAATAATCAATCACTCTGTTCCCTGACAACATGTGTTGGGGGAGAGTTGACCCCAGCTGTAACCTAATAGTGCAGAACTAAACATCAGCCGAGTAGCCTGCAGTAAAGTCAGGTAGGAAATGGGAATTATCCATGTGGTGACGTGCATGCTTTACTGATTTGTTTTTATATTGTGCATTTATATTTCTTTGCAGATATGCACAGTTCTGTTTAATGTGTGCAGGAAAGAAGGACTCTCTTTGCCACAGGAGCTTGCTCGTAAGATTGCAGAGAAATCTGGCAGGAACCTACGAAAAGCGCTTCTCATGTGCGAGGCTTGTCGCGTCCAACAGTAAGTGTATATGGTATGTACTGTGTGTGTGTGTGTGTGTGTGTGTGTGTGTATATATATATATATATATATAATGTGTGTGTGTGTGTTTTTCTTAGGCAAAATGTATTAGTTATTGGGGTTGTGCAATCATGATATAGATGACCTAGCCTAAGAATAGGTTATCAATATCAGGTTGACAGGGGTCCGACTCCCATCGATCAGGTATTTCTAGAGGCTGCGGCATTTGTGCAGCACGTCCTCTTCAGTGTTTACCTGCATGCTGACTAGATTGTAGCAGTACTGCAGTGTAATTACAGCCTATTCTCATATTCTGGTGAATAGGATGAATTGCTGTAATTGTACTGCACTGCCGCTAGAATGTAGACGGTGTGCAGGTAAAAATTGAAAAGGCTGCAGCGCTCATATCAGTGATGCAGCCTGTTCAAACAGCTGATTGGTGGTTGTACTGGGATTCCTATCCTTACTGGTCTGATACTGATGACCTATCCTGAGGCTAGGGCAACATTATGATGACACTGCATAACCTACCTCTTACCACACTTTGATGTAATAGTAATCTCCTAGACTGTAAGCTCCTGCGCGCAGGGCCCTCATTCCTCTTGTGTAATAATTGACTTGTCTGTTGCTATGTTTTTTATGACTGTACATGAACCCCTGGACTGTAAAGCGCTGCGGAATATGTTGGCACTATAAAATAAAGATTATTATTAGTAGTACATGAATGGCATCATAACTGAGACACCTTGGCATACTATTACTACAAGGCAATTGCTGGGGCAACCATACGCAGCAACAAGTATAGCAAAAAAACTAAACAAAAAAAAAAAAACACTTAACCCCTTAACGCCCAATGACGGCTTATCCCGTCATGGGCAGGAGCCGCTTGCCGCCCCATGACGGGATAAGCCGTCATGGCATTAAACGGTCACCATGTCTGATGACATGGTGACAGTGCTGAGACCCCAGCTGTTACTTACAGCCAGGGGTCTCAGCTAACCAGCCCGGGACCAATGGGGGCGGTCCCGGGCTAGCGATAGCTGTGATTGGCTAGTCTGTTCAGACTAGCCAATGACAGCGATCGCACCGGAAATAAGCGCTAAAATAAGTAAGTAAATAAATTAAAAAATATGATATATATATATATATATATATATATATATATATATATATATATACATACACACACATATACCCCCCCCCCAACACCCCACTGTTTTCTCTGATGGCCGATTGGGGGGGGTTAATATGCGGGCGGCTGCGGCGGGAGTGCCGCCCGCAATGATTTTTCAGGATGGCTGAGAGGTTTTCAAGCAGAGTATCAGCATACAGCTGATACTCTGCTTGAAACTGCTGACATCGGTGCCGGTGCTGGCTTCAAATGGGACATGGTGTCTCAAAACCAGTCCAGCAAAATTCGCCCTCCAAAAACCATCTGGAGCACCTTTCCTTCTGCGCTTGGCCATGCACCCATACTGTAGTTTACAGTCACATGCGGGTGTTTCTGTAAATCGCAGAATCAGGGTAATAGTTTTTTAGGGTTTTTTTTTTTTGCTATTAACCCTTGATGTGTTACAGGAAAAAATGGATTAAAATGGAAAATCTGCAAAAAAAGTGAAATTTTGAAATGTTATCTCCATTTTCCTTTAATTCTTGTGGAATACATAAAGGGTTAACACAGTTTGTAAAATTTAGTTTTGAAAACCTTGAGGGGTGTAGTTTCTAAAATGGGGTCATTTATGGTGGTTTCTATTATGTAAACCCCACAAAGTGACTTCAGAACTGAACTGGTGCTTAAAAAAAATGGTTTTGGAAAATTTCTAAAAAATTTAAAGGGTTTCTGTCACCAGTTTTTTCGGTATGAATCAGGCTGACATTAGAGATGTGCTAATGTCACCTGATTCCAAATATATATGTGTTTTATTTACTGGTGCCCCCATTTTTATATAAAATGAACTTTTATTTTATTCTAATAAGGCCTCTAGGTGCAAGGGGCGTTACCTCTGCTCCTAGAGGCTCTGTTGATTGACAGGACCAGGCAGGGAAGAAACACTCCATTCACCATAGCTTTCAAGGACCTTCAATGATGTCATGACCATGTGATCAGTCACATGGTTTAGGAGGAGCCAGGCTATTTGTGTGATCCTAACCATGTGACTGATGACATGTTCATGACATCATTGAAGGTCCTTGAAAGCTATGGTGAATGGAGTGTTTCTTCCCTGCCTGGTCCTGTCAATCAGCAGAGCCTCTAGGAGCAGAGGTAACGCCCCTTGCACCTAGAGGCCTTATTAGAATAAAATAAAAGTTCATTTTATATAAAAATGGGGGCACCAGTAAATAAAACACATATATATTTGGAATCAGGTGACATTAGCACATCTGTAATGTCAGCCTGATTCATACCGAAAAAACTGGTGACAGAAACCCTTTAAAGAATTGCTTCTAAAATTCTAAGACTTCTAACGTCCCCAAAAAATAAAATTACATCTACAAAATGATGGCAACATAAAGTAGACATATGGGACATGTAAAGTAATAACTATTTTGTGAGGGATCACTATCTGCCTTAATAGCAGAGAAATTCAAAGTTTGAAAATTACAAATTTTTCCAAATTTTCTGTAAATTTAGGATTTTTTTTATAAATAAAGGTGATATATATTGACTTAAATTTACAACTGTCGTGGAGTACAATGTGTCACGAAAAAACAGTCTTGGAATCAGTCGAATCGGTGAAAGAATCCCAAAGTTATGAATTGATAAAGTGACACATGGCAGATTTAAAAAATGTGGCTTCGGCATTAAGTGTAAAAGTAGCTTCAGCCTTAAAGGGGTATTCCCATCTCACACATGTAGTTTGTATAGTTAGATATAGCCATACCAATATTATTACTAATAGAATGTATTTATATAAAATGTACCGTTTAGAAGATTTCCCTATTTGTATATCCATTGTCCCACACACATCAGTCAGGCCGTTGCCCCTAGTTACGGCCACCGCAGCCATGTAGTAGTGGTGGTCAGCTTGCTCCTGTTCAAACCCGCTCTGAGGTAACTGCTGTATTGTGAACGCACATTACATGAACATGTGGAGACACATCTTAGAGTACTTTCACATCTGCATTTTGGACGCTACCAGTCCAAGACACAATGATCAGGATCCGTCCAAAACGCAGACTTTATAAACGGATCCTGCTCCACAGAGATGAATAGATATAGGAACAGGATCTGTTTCTCTGCGTTTTGGAAGCGCAGACAAAAATGCTACAAACCTAAGATGTCTCCCCGCATGCCCATGTAATGTCCGTTCACAATACAGCAGTTACCTCAGAGCGGGTCTGAACAAGAGCAAGCCGACCACCACTACTACATGGCCGCAGTGGCCGTAACTAGGGGCAACAACCTGACTGATGTGTGTGGGACAATGGATATACAAATAGGAAAATCTTCTAAATGGTACATTTTATATAAATACATTCTATTAGTAATAATATTGGTATGGCTATATCTAACTATACAAACTACATGTGTGAGATGGGAATACCCCTTTAAGGGGTTAAATAAACTATATTTAAAAAACAAAACAGTAATATAGTGACACCGAGGAGGACTGGGAACTTAAAGTGGCACAGGAAAAAATGCTAAAAGTGGCCCTGTTTTGAAGTCTGGTCCATATTGATGGAGGGCAGGGCCAGGAATACCATATTGTGGCACATTATACCACCTAAAAGAGCCAAATACCACAGTCCATCACAAAATACTGCCAGCAGCACAAAATACATCCCCAAAAACTTCCACTGGCCGGCCATGAGGAGGGCTCAGGCGGCCCCCTGGGCATCGGCCCACCGGGAAACTTTGAGATCTCAAACTGTCACAACACGTAGTATAACTACACACTTATTGCAGGTTAGTGATTAACAGTGTGAAAAGGGGTTGACCCATCTGGGACGTTAATGGTCTATCGCTAGGATATGCTGTAAATGTCCTATCGGTATGGGTTCCACCCACTCCTGTTTCAAGATGGACCCCAAAGTGAAGAGAGAGCAATGTGGGCATGTGTGGCCGCTCTCCATTCACTGCTGTGGGAGTTCTGAAAATGGCCAAGTGCAGGCTCTTGGAATTTTTGTGAGTTCTGTAGTGGTGAGTGGAGGCTTTGCTTGGGCGGCTTGATCTCCATTCACTGCTGTGAGACTTTTGAAAATGTCTGCACAATGCGGGATACGGGAATGGAGGATATGCTGCATATATACAGGGTGTTCACTTTGAGGGGGCCATCCTGAAAATAGGAGTGGGTCCCAAAGGTGCGACCCGCACACATCTGATGTTTATGGCCTGTCCTAGCAATATGCCATAAATGTCCCAGATGGAACAACCCCTTTAACTTCCCTTTAACTAAGTTCAAAATCAAATATATTATCATTAAATGATCTGAATTATTTATTTGTTTTATTTATTTTTGCAGATATCCGTTCAGCTCAGATCAAGACTTACCAGAGACAGATTGGGAGGTCTATGTGAAGGAGACTGCCAATGCCATAGTCAGTCAGCAAACTCCACAAAGGTTAGAAATTAAATGAAAAGACTTCGGATGTGACTTGATATATGCACAGGGTGATTTCACTCTCTGCAGATGCAGATAATTTTCTTTGGCCTGTGCCTTCAGTTGAAAAGCTTCTGTAGGCAGTCCCTGTTGTCTGCTGACTGACTCACAGGGTAAATACAGAGAATTTAACACCTTGCACCCCTGCATACTTATTGTGTGAGTACTCTTAGGCCAGACACAGATGAGAGAATTCAATGCGAGAAACTCGGTGTGTGGCGGCGTGATTTCGCTTTCTGACCTCTGATTTGTGTCCCTTTGAGACTTGGAATCTACTGAATTACACGTACGGCATTATGTAGTAGCAGTATAAAGAATTAGAGTGCTGTGTGATCTGTCAGAGCAGCAGAGGTCAGAATGGGAATCCCACACACAGCACGTTTCTCACAATGAGCTTGCTCATCTTTGTCTTGCCTTAAATAGGACCTGTTGCCACTCCTGACATGCCTGTTTTAATATCGTCATGCATTCACCATGTAATAATAATTCTGGAACATCTATTCTTACGGCTCTATGTTGTGCTATTCATTTATTATTTTAACTAGAATTTATGAATGAATTGCTAGCAGTCTGCAGTAAGGGTACAGAGGGGTGGTAACCAGTTGGGGGTGTGTACCTACACAGTCTGACAATGGCGGCAGCACTGATTGGATAGTGAGGCTGTGCAGGTACACACCCCCAACTGGTTACCTCCCCTCTGTACCCTTACTGCAGACTGCTAGCAATTCATTCATAACTTCTAGTAGAGATAATACAGGAATGGCACAACATACAGACATAAGAATAGATACGCCAGAACTGTTATTACATGGGGAATGCATGAAGCTATTAAAACAGATGTCAGTAGCGGTGAAAGGTCCTCTTTAATGATGAGGAGCAATTTGTCATTTTCTACTGGGGAATTACTGTTGATGCAAAAAAAAAAAGCTTCGGTAAAATGTGTTCCCATATGCAACGTGTGAGGAGCCTTGTGTATCCGTCCATCAGCACTGGGGAAATTTATGTTAATAAATATAGTAACTTGTCCATAAATGTGTAGAATGACCTCCATCTGTCACTGGAGAAATGTTTTCATTAGTTTAGTTTTTGTTTGTTTTCTATGTAGATTTAAGTCAGCCGGAAATTTCTTACTCACTGAAACATGTGAATTTACAACCTCTTGAGAGCGGTTGAAATCTGTGAGGCTCGTCCCATAGTCTGGATTTACAAGGATGAACGTTTCCGAATAACAATCAGTAGCACAATTCTAGTCGGGTTATCAAGTTAGGGTATTTGGTAGAGGTCTTGGTATGTCCTTGATCTGTTATTTCAGCTTTTATCCACTTTTTTTTTTCCATAATCTTTGTTAAATGCTTTTTTTTTTTTTTTTTTTTTTTTTTTTTGGCGAAAGTCATTCTGCTGTTTTTATCTCGTACCCATACTTAGAGGTTGCCTGTTCTGGACATTTATTGATGGGGTATGCCGCTGTGAACGCACAGTGTTCTTTCCGTCCTCTGGTATGGGACTAAAAATAGTCGATCGCTAATTTGCCTATTTTCAGAAGTCTCATAGTAGTGAATGGAGACAGCTCATATGCAAATGTACAGCTTGCCTGCCATTCACATCAGAGTCCCATTCTTGAGATGGGTGCAGGTACCACTTCTGGGACCCGACCCGATAGTAACATATTAACACGCTTTGTATCTTGCTAGTACTGAATAATGTTCTGATTTCACTAGGTTGTTGGAGGTCCGTGGACGACTATATGAACTCCTAACGCACTGTATTCCACCTGCGATTATAATGAAGGTATGTGGGGTTTACAATTGAATATGATGAACGTTTTTTATGTACAATACAAGATTTGTTCTCCGTGTAGGTGGTGGGCCAATATCGGAACAAATGGGGAGTGGGAAACATTAACACACGGATTTCACGTGATGACCATAATCTCTTTGTTTTTTGTTTTTTTACCCCCACAATGATGTTAGGCTATGTTCATTTTGGTGCTATGGATCCAATCCATACTAGAAAACCACAACATGTCACGTGACTGATACCATTAGTGCCTCACAGATACTCTGGTTCTGTCGATGTGTCTACCGTTTCCTTACAGGAAAATTTGCGCCACTTTTTCCTTCAAATGACTATCTGCAGCAGTTTCTCCAAATACATATGTGAACAGAGCCTTAGACTGTGTGGAGAGAGAGAGAGAGACTAAAACACTACTGTGTTATGTGGTTGTGTTCATATTTGAAACGCTATGTACACCTTTAGGGGTAACTCTTTATGATTGCATTTTACTCATTTGGGGTAGAAACATTTTTTTTCACTTGATCCATATAAAAAAGGTTTTCAGCAGTTTTTGTTCTACAGCACGAATGCTCAACCTGCGGCCCTCCAGCTGTTGTAAAACTACAACTCCCATCATACCATTCTGTAGGCTGATAGCTGTAGGCTGTCCGGGCAATCAGCCTACAGAATGGTATGTTGGGAGTTGTAGTTTTACAACAGCTGGAGGGCCGCAGGTTGAGCATCCCTGTTCTACAGAATTAAGTTTCAGCCTGTCTGCAGAGTATGCTGGTCTGATGAATGTGAAGCCCTTATCTCCTGTGAGCACATGAACATTTTAAGCCATATTCTTATCAGTGTGATAGGAATTTAGCTATAATGAGTGTTTATGAGCTGTCAGGAGTTCAGTGATAATGGCTGTACTGTACATGCACCCATCAGAGCAGCAACCTGCAGAAAACTGTTGAAGATTTTAAATTAAGATCAATTGAAAAATTTGATTTTTAGCCCAAATTCAGTAAAATGCAATCACAAAAAATTACTCAGGAAGGTGTTCATAGCCTTTAAGAGTTTTTTGTTTCTTTTTCTCACCCATGCGTGCAGTGCCTATGGAATAATCCATACCCATCTGCTCCCCACTACTCCATTCTAGTCCCTGTCTACTTTGAGAAGGAAGGGGTTCATGTGTACTGTTCTAGTCAATGACTGGCCTTAGTGGAGATGTGACCCAGCAGTGACTTGCTCCTTGGAGAATTGTCGCCTCTAAGCCCAGTCGTTGACTTCCATCCAGACGTTTACAGATGGGAACCAGAACAACATTGAAGAGAGCCAGGCAGCTGCGATGGAGTGGTACAGGGAGTAGGCAAGTATGAATTTTTCCACCTGTACTGCTGCCTGGGGGTAGAAATTTAAAAAAAAAACCCTTTTAAAGTGGTTGACAACTTTCTAGCTATTGTTGACCATTGCGTATGTAATGTGACTATATGGCACTTACTAATATAGCCTTTCATATTCTGTGCCGTCTGATACATTTCAGAAGCCATGCCACCACCTTGTTAGGCCCCATTCAGACGGCCGTATTATTGTGAGTCCGCAATAGTGCAGACCTGCTGCGCTGCGGAACACACGGCCGGGAGCCCCATTGCAAATGCCTATACTTCTCCGCTCATGTGGACAAGTATAGGACACGTTTTATCTTTTTATTCGGAGCTGCGGCTGTGTGCTCCCATAGAGGTGAATGGGGCCGCATCTATTCCGCAATATTGCGGTCATGTGACCAGGTAAATTGCCTCAATGTGGTCTCTCCTCCATTCAAATACACTGCTCTAAACTCCCAACAGTGCACGTGCAGATGGCAGGTGCACGGTTTTTGAATGAAGGAGACTTTCCTAGTCACATGACCCTCCATCAGCAGCTATTTTATGGACAGGACCCCTGTGTGGACAGACTTGACAAAGGGGGCATACCCAATGAAATATAGAATACGGCACAGAATTTCATCAAAGGCTATACTAGTAAGTGCCGTATAATCATCTTGTAAACACATTGGTCGACAGTAGCCAGAAAGTGAACAACCCCTTTAGGCCCCTTTCATACGAGCGAGATTTCCGTGATGCAAACGCATTGCACCCGCACGGAATCCTGACCCATTTATTTCAATGGGGCTTTTCACATGAGCGATGTTTTTCACACATCGGTTCACCATTGCGTGAAAATCGCAGCATGTTCTATATTCTGTGTTTTTTCACGCAGCCCTGGCCCCATAGAAGTGAATGGGGCTGCGTGAATTACGCTTTGCATCCGCACGCAATGCGTGATTCACTGATGGTTGCTTAGAGATGTTGTTTGTAAACATTCAGTTTTTTATCACGCGCGTGAAAAACGCATCAAAACGCTTCGCACCCGCGCGGACTGAATCTGTGACGCTCGTGTGAAAGAGGCCTTAAACTTCCTGTTTTGAAAACGTTCTGTGGATGAAATAGTTTAAAGGGAACAGTAGGGATAATCTGATTCTAATTCATGACATAAACCACATTAATGCTGGTAGACTCGTTCAAATATTTACAAGTTATTAAAAAAAAAAAAAAAAGTTAACAGAGCTGTCGCACTGAATCCCCTTCTTGTGAAATCCCAGGCAGTCTGCTTTTATTGAGGGAGAACTTGCAGCCAACCATACGTTTCACCTTGTGCTCCGGCTCTGCACCCTGATGCCTCTGATGTCCATATGCCCTTATGGGGTGCCTGAAAAGGGGTGTATTTTTTTATTTTTTTTTTTATTATACTGATGCCTCGTTATGTGGGTAGCTCGAGGAAGTTCATGGTTATGTATATTAGTTCAGGATTTGAAGAGATTAATGCTAATGCGGAAAGCAAATATTACTGTGTTCACCACATTTATCAACCCACCACACTCCCTGTTGATGAATGTAGCATAGGGTAGCAGATTTGTACCTATGACACTGGCTGACCTGTTACATGTGCAGTTGGCAGCTGAAGACATCTGTGTTGGTCCCATGTTCATATGTGCCTGCATTGCTGAGAAAAATGATGTTTTAATGTACGCAAATGAACCTCTAGGAGCAACAGGGGCGTTGCCATTACACCTAGAGGCTCTGCTCTCTCTGCAACTGCTTTGCTGTCTGCACTTTGACAGGGCCACGGGTGATGATGTTTTCACTGCCTGGACCTGGCAATCAAAGTGGAGAGGGCGTGACTGTTCCATAGAACCTCTTGGTGTAATGGTAACGCCCCCGTTGCTCCTAGAGGCTCATTTGCATATAGTATAACTTCATTTTTCTCGGCAATGTAACATGGGACCAGCACAGATGTCTTCAGTTACCAAGTGCACATGGAACAGGTCAGCCAGTGTCATAGGTACAAATCTGCTGACAGATGCCCTTTATTTTCCTCACTTATATAGCACTGACATATTCCACAGCTCTTTACAGACATTAGCATCACTCTGTCCCCAATGGGGCTCACAATCTAAGTTCCCTATCAGTATGACTTTGGAGTGTGGGAGGAAACCACGGGGAGAACATACAAACTCCATGCAGATGGTGACCTTGGTTGGATTTGAACCTGCAAGGTTCGCTCAGTGGTTCGCTGCAAGAACTAGTGCGAACCACTGAGCGCCGGACTTTAAATGCAGTCCCCATTTGTATAGACTAATACCTTGTAAAGCAAGTCCATACGATAGAAGAAAATGTTAGATGCTATTCATATTCATAGACTCCATGAATGATTGTGTAAATTCATATAAACCTAATTAATTTAGCTCCTTTGTATCCTCTTCTCCACCTGGTAATCTTCTGTCCAGTAATAGCTGCTCAGGCAATGTACTTCTCCTAAGTGTTCAGAGGCCGAGCTCCGAACGTCTTGCAAGAGAATGATGTTGCTTAATATTCTTACTATACCTTAAAGGGGTTGTCTGAGTTATTTTTTTGTTCTTTATATGTTTCTAACTTGTCAGGTATAACAACTTTCCCATATACTTTGTGTTTCTAAAGCTGCTGGTTTCTCAGAGTTGACTCAGGGTCACATGACCTGTGATGTCACCTTATCTCTCTGCTCTGTGATGTTTCGTTCACAAGCCTCAGTTCAGATAAGAGTCTGTACACCAGACGTCACTGGCCACGCCCCCTTTCTTTGCCGGGCTCCTGCTATCTGCTTTCTTCCTGGTTTCCTTCAGATAAAACATTAACCCCTTCAGTCAGAACACACTGAGGGCTCAAGGCTTTAGAACAAATAGTGGCTGCAGCAGTGAGAGGAAACAAATGCTGGGCAAGGAGCTATAGAGGAATTGTATTGTACAAGAACAGGTAGGGAGAATTTCCTGTGTGTATCAGCAGTGTCATTGTACAGCTGGGACTTGTAGTCCTACACATACAACATGCTGCTGAGTATTCCAGCAGGCAGACATGTCACTCAGCACTTGTATTCATTCCCTTTGCATAGAGGGGGGGAGAAGGGGGAGGGGCTGAGATTGTTGTTATTGCATGTAAACAAAGACCAGAAGAGAACCAGGGAAATGAGGAAATATGGATTTTTTTTTTTTTTGCCTAAAACTTGCTTAACTTAGTTATATATTGCTGCCCATCAGATTTGAAGTGCTATATATTTTTTTTCATAACTCGGACAACCCCTTTAAGTACAGAGTGACAAATGTCTCTCTTCTAATCCTTTGAATCTACAGACTAAAACTTGTGTTAATTTTGTCGTCTTTCATTTCAGTCTCTATTATCAGAGCTACTCAATAACTGTGACGGACAGCTGAAAGGAGATGTAGCGCAGATGGCCGCCTACTACGAGCACCGGCTGCAGCTCGGAAGCAAAGCCATCTATCATTTGGAGGCGTTTGTAGCAAAATTTATGGCCATCTATAAGAGATTCATGGAGGATGGACTCGAAGCCATGATGTTCTAGTTTTATGTCCACAGGCGCGTTCCTGGGTCATGTTAGCACTTCTTAAAGTCTTTACACTCTTTTGCATAAGTTTCTATAATATAGAAGTAAGAGTTATGGAAGATGCCGCTCTGTAGTAAGCTCTGAAGACGAGGGGGTTCTTAAACCTGTGATTGGTATTTGCTAATACAACACCTCTGATGACAGACCGATGGCCCCGGAGTTTGTTCTGCAGGAAGGTTTGACAGCCTCTTTAGAAGACTTCATCACGGAGATGTGGGATGGTGGAAATGATGGGTTGTCACTGCTGTGCTCAGATAGCAAACATTTGTACAGCGTGTGCTTTTCATGATGTGTTCTCTTGTCAGATCTTCCATGTCCTTGTTTGTGGAAAATTGCTTTCTTGTTAATATAAAGTATCTGCAGAGAACATGAATTGACTCCTGTATATGTCACACTCTACGCTCCTTTATTCCTATATGTAATCTCTAAA
Source organism: Rhinella marina (assembly GCA_900303285.1). Classification (NCBI taxonomy): domain Eukaryota; kingdom Metazoa; phylum Chordata; class Amphibia; order Anura; family Bufonidae; genus Rhinella; species Rhinella marina. The sequence goes on from ONZH01021408.1 coordinate 32,916, forward strand.
ATATACAGCTCTGTTGTGAAGTCTGATTTTTGTCTGCTGATTTTTTTTATTTTTTATTTTTTAAATGAGTCTATATTCTAAGTCTGGGATCTGTCTCATCAGTCTTCTGAAAACTGAAGCTATGACTCCTGTGTGAAGAGAGCCTTACATTATGGATACATCTGTTATGGTCTCCTTGATGCAAAAGCTATTACAGTCCAGATTACTTTAGGCACCAGTAATGCCACTGCTGAAGCAAGCTTGACACAATAAGAAATTCTTTAGGCATTACTAGAAGACAACCCAAACAGCAGTCAGCAGACTTCTAGATGCATTACCCACCTTATCTACATTGATATGTCCAATACTAGATTAAAGGGGTTCTCCGGGAATTAAGAAAATGAAAATACTTAAATATTTCTTTATTATAAATATATTCCCAAATACCTTTCATTAGTTATAATGGCTCGCTTTGTCTGGGGAGCAATGATTAGGAGAAATAAAATGGCCGCTGTCCTATTAGTACACACAAAACCTGTCCTAATCACACAGCAGGACAAGTTACTTCACAACACTGAGGTAAAGAGCTGCCTCATCCTCCTCTCTGCTCTGCTTTTCAGGGGTTATGATCCTGAATATAGTTTAATATGATAAATCTCTGTAGGAATGGAGGTCATGAGGAGACATGAAGTACAGAGAGGATAGACAGGACAGACTGTGGTAATGGAGACTGCATACAAGTTCTACTTCTCATGAGCAACATCCTTACCTCCTCTCTGTACTTCATGTTTCCTCATGAACTCCACTCCTACAGAGATTCTTCATATTAAAGGGATTCTGTCCCCAGGATTTGGCCTATAAAGGTAATCACACTATCGGATTCTGCTTAGTGTGCGTAATCCCGCGCAGGCGCAGTACCGGCATCGGCCTCACCGAAGTGCCTGCGCGGGATTACGATGGTGACGGAGCAAGTCTGCATGAAGCTGTGCAGTGAATAATAATGAGGTGGGCGGTCCTGGGCTCCAACAGTAGCAGCGTGGCCGGGCTCCAACGGCGCTGGGCACATCCCCCTGGGCTCCTTATGTGAGTAATTTGCATAACCTAAAAAAAGGTTTCTTAACATGAAATTCATCCCTAGGAATAATAAGAATAACGTTTTTGCATTCAACACACTGAGCAGAATCCGATAATGTGATTACCTTTATAGGCCAAATCCTGGGGACAAAATCCCTTTAAACTGTATTCAGGCTCATAGAGGAGGATGAGGCAGCTCTTTACCTGAGTGTTGTGGAGTAACTTTTCCTCCTGCATGATTAGGACAGGTTTTGTGTGTACTAATAGGATGGTGGCCATTTTGTTTCCCCTCATGATTGCTCCCTAGACAAAACAAGCCATTATAACTAATGAAAGGTATTTGGGAATATGTTTATAATAAAAGTAATATTTAAATATTTTCATTTTCTTAATTCCCGGAGAACCCTTTTAAAGAAGAACTCCCGCAAAAAAAAAATATTCTCTGACCTGTTAGAAAGGTGCATGATATAATCTGTAGTGAATGGAATCTCTTATTAGGGACTCTAATTGAGAGTTATCCACTTTCTTCTTATTGTAGCTGGGTCATGTGACCAACTCCCTGACCTCCAACTGACCCAGGACAGGAAGCCAGTCACTTCTCTATTCATTCCTATGAGACTGAAAGTGAGGCTCCCATAGGAATACATAGAGAATTAGACTTCCTGTCCACACAAGTCTCTGTGTGAGTTGGTGGGTCTAATTCCTAGTCACATGACACACATAAGAAACTTGAAGAAGATATGTCAAAATACAGACACTGGTAAGAAAATGACATTCACTACAGATTACATCATGTACCTTTCTAGCAGGACATGGAATAAAAATTTTTGCGGGAGTTCTTTAAGGCTAGGACTCCATAGACACATAATTTCAGCTTAGCGGAGATCAGATAGAGATGAATGGGATTGCAGTGTGAGTAGCAAAACAATCCAACACTGCTAGATTTAAATTTTTTTTTTTTGCAACTCATGCTGTGATCACATTCATTCTATTCGTCCATTTTATAGGATCACCGCTAATGTGATCTTGGCTACGACCAGTGTTCCTTTGTAGCCCTAACCTAAGCATTTGTTAGGACCATCAATGTGCATAGCATACAGAATGAACACATGTAGGAGTCATTTAGTCATTTACCTAGAAAATAATTAAATAGAGAATATGAAATAATTGAAAACAATTGATATAGAACATATAATAATCAATACTTACCTATAATCATACAGTTATTTAAGATCAGGATCAGTAGGTCCAGACATTGGATCTAGTTACCAACACACCACTATATTATACAACATGTACATATCCATGTATAATATTGCTATTTCCTTCTGATGTATTGTATTTTTATTTTTTATTCTTATTTTTATTGTATTTTTATTGTATTTTTCTTGATTTTGATATTTCCATAATTTCTATATTGCGATATTTTATAATTCTATAGTTTTATAATAGTGATTTTATAGGATTTTAAATACCAATATTCCGCATCAATTATGCATGATTTCCTTAAGGCACCTTTATATCCAGGTATCCTCAATATATATTTCTTCCAGGTTTTTTTCCTATATCTTTGGGACACTGCTTATTTATCAACTCATTGCCAAACTAATTAGAGTTTAATTATTGTCTCCACCCCCAATAAAGGGGCTATAAAATATCAGACCCTATACCATCACTGCTGACCACTGAGGAAGGGGTGTTAACCCTGAAACGCGTTTGGGAAAGCAGTGATTTAGGGTGTATTCACACGACCGTAGTTTTGGGTCCGCATCCGTTCCGCAATTTTGCGGAACGGGTGCGGACCCATTCATTTCAATGGAGCCGCAAAAGATGTGGACGGCACACAATGTGCTGTCCGCATCCGTAGGTCCGATCCGCGGCCCCGCAAAAAAGATAGAGCATGTCCTATTCTTGTCCGCAATCGCGGACAAGAATAGGCAGTTCTATCATAGGGCCGGCTACATTCACACAGCCGGTATCCGTGTTTTGCGGATCCGCAATTTGCGGACCGCAAAATACATACGGTCGTGTGAATGTAGCCTTAATCTGGAGAAAGGAGGGTATCTGAATAAACAACATCACCAATTCAGGGCGATTTACATATGGACTTACAATATCAAACTGGTGTTTGAAACGGATATAAAGTATTCCAGAGATATCAGAGGATACAAAGTACTCCGGTGGAAACCAACTGCCCGCACACCCACGTGGCACGCTACCTGAGAATAGGCGTGCTTTCTGGATTACACGCGCCGATCAAACACGCCGCGCTGCCCGGCGGCATTAGGAGACTGCCGAACAGAGAAGAAGCACAGAGAGCAGAGAGCCGCGGCGCTGCAGTGAACTTCTCAGCACGGACCTAATTTTCATCGAGTGGTAAAGTACTACCCACACTGGGATATTTTAACCATTGAACCGCCAATTTAATAACTGTTGTATTATAATGTGGGGCATTAATACCGCTGAATCACCAATGGATTAATGTTTATACACTGACTAATGGCACTTTAATCCTTTGGATACTGCAACCCTCAGTGGCACTCCTAACCCTTTGGATACCAGAATCCAGAACGGTAATAATATACTTAGGATTTATGACCACAAGTGAACTATCTTCCTTCAATATTATAAGCGATTACAAGTGAATACAGTGATACTGTTAACCCTTTGGACGCCATAATCCAGAACTGTAATTATACACAGGACCATAATATTGACTACTCATTTATTACCATAAGTGAACTATCACTTTTCAATAATAGATGTGTACTTTCTTTTAGTACTTTATTTTATTGTATTTTGATTATATCTATATATATATATATTTGTATCTATATTTGTATTTATATTTTATTTTACTTTTTACTTTTTATTGTATCCAGCGCTGGACCAGTTAATATTATTGCACTATTATTATTATTGCACTATATAATAAAGAATATGTATTAGCATTTAATCCCATTCAGAGTGTGCCTACTTATCCTATTTCTAATTGCACATGAATGGGATTGCAGTGTGAGTAGCAAAACAATCCAACACTGCTAGATTTAAATTTTTTTTTTTTTGCAACTCATGCTGTGATCACATTCATTCTATTCGTCCATTTTATAGGATCACCGCTAATGTGATCCTGGCTACGACCAGTGTTCCTTTGTAGCCCTAACCTAAGCATTTGTTAGGACCATCAATTTGCATAGCATACAGAATGAACACGTGTAGGAGTCATTTAGACCTGATTATTAAGCATTTTTGTCCAAAATACGTTGAATATTTTTTAATGGGGTTTTTCCTTCTCTGTAGAAGGAAAATGCTAGAAAAAGCGCCATTCAAATATTGGATTTAGAAAAAAAAATTCCACTGTGTGTGTAGGGGGGCCCTTCTTATAAAACCTAACTAGACTATTACCTTTTGGTTGGCTTACTTTGTAATGCACATTGTCACACACACCCCACCCTCCCCCTCGCCTTTTCAGCTGAGGACATAAGTATCCAAAACATTTAATATATCTGGTTCAATGCATACATGCCCTTTTTCATTTGGATTCATGTGCATTTTCATTAGTAAATCTTCCCCGTAGAATTTTAAGCTTTGTACATATGGTGTTATGATGTGCACCGACATGTAGTGCATTATACATGGCACTATCTATTGTAAGGCCTCGTTCACATTTCCGTTTTTCACTGACGTGCTGTCCGTGTTTTCTGCAAACACACCCATTGATTTAAATGTGTCTGTTCACATTTCAGTATTTTTTTATTTTTTTTTTTTACTGAGCGTGGGGGCATGCACTACTTTGATTCGTGATGTGGACCAAGCACGACCATTAAAGTATATGGGTCTGTGAAAATCACCGACATACATCCGTGTTGCGTCCGTTTTCACTGACTAAGGCTCCATTCACACGTCCTGTTTTTCTTTCCTGATTCGATCCTGATCTGGATCCATTCATTTCAATGGGTCCTGAAAAAATCAGGATCGAATCAGGAAAGAAAAACAGGACGTGTGAATGGAGCCTAATAGTAGATTCTTTTGAAATTAATTTTCAGAGGAGCAACGTCAATGAATTATGGATGACACACGAATTGTAAAAACGGACCAACCAAGGATCCTTCAGACAGCTTCACGGATGAAACGTTTTTGTTTTTTTTTCCAGACGTGACACTGACACAGAAATGTGAATGACGCTTAAGTGTGAAATGCAATGACATCCTCCTCCTCCCTCAATAGCTCATGTGGAAATCGATAGGATACTATCTGGTCTTCATACTCTTAGGGCTCATGCACACGACAGTGAAAAATGGCCGTGTGACAGCCGTCTAAGTATCGGCCGTCACACGGCCAATTTTAGCGCCAATGAAAGCCTATGGCGCTATTCACATGGCCGTTTTTTTACGGCCAGTGAATAGCGTCCGTCCAGAAATAGGACATGTCCTATTTCTGGCCCGTTTCAACAGGCCGACTGCCCCATTGAAATGAATGGGGCCGTTTTTAACGGCCGATTGACAGGAGTGCTCCAGTCTAATGGCCGTTAAAAACGGGTACACTGTGGCCACTCACCCTATCCACTTGCTCACGCTGCGCAGTCTCTGGTTTCTTCATTGAGCAGGGCCTGCGTTATGCGCGGTGACGTCACCACGTTGGCGTGCGCGCAGTGACGTCATCGCGCACATCGCAGGTCCTTCAGCAGGTCCTGTTCAGTGAAGAGAGAAGAGACTGCTGCAGCGCGAGCAATTGGATAAGGTGAGGTTTTTTTTTGTTTTTTTTTCATCTTAAAAAAGCAGCTGTGGGGGCTTTAATTTAAACCATGGGGGACATTATTAAAGTTAGGAACAATAAAAAAAAAAATTCCTACACTATGGGGGACATTATTTTACCAGGGGGCCTACATGGGGGACATTATTTTACCAGGGGGCCTACATGGGGGACATTATTTTACCAGGGGGCCTACATGGGGGACATTATTTTACCAGGGGGCCTACATGGGGGACATTATTTTAGTTGGGGCACTATAAAAAAAATTATTTACACCGTGGGGGACATTAAGGGGCACTATGGAGAACATTATGGGCATCATGGGGGTCATGATTATAGTTGGGGGCAAGAAATAACTGCCAATCCATCAATTTTTCATGGATTTTAGTGCAGCGTTGTACAGTATCTGTGAAGTAGATGAAATTTTAAGAAATCTCATTAAGACTGTAAAAAATCTGCACCATAAAGTTTCCTCTGGTGTGGATATGTAATATGCACCCTGACAATTCATACAGTGGCTATCACCTGTGCAATGGGGAGGCTGAAATTTTGCATCCTGAATGGACTTACCTGAAGTCTGGCAGCACCGTAAAGGAGCAGCAGGGGTTTTGTATTGTAGGTCTATCCTCGGCATAGGTCATCAATATCAGATCGCTGGGGGTTTGACTCCTGGCACCCTCGCCAATCAGCAGTTTGAGGCTGCAGCTTCCTCACAGCACCGTCCGTCGTATAGTAGTTACAGCCATTTACTTGAATGGGACCGATATTGATAGGCCATCAATATAAAGGATCACTTTTTTATAGGAGTAAAGACATGCAGTCCCATTAGGATATTTTTGCTGTAAATTCAAAATCATGATAAAGAATAAACCTACATGTCTCAAAGAGACATCAATTTAACTTTGTTGGCCACTATCACAAATAAATGTCTGAACCTGGCTGTAGTTGATAGTAGTGGGTCGGCACTCCTTGGTCTGGTTGTTGTCGTGCTCAGTGGTAAAATATTTAGAGTAGAGATCTCAAACTCGTGGCCCTCCAGCTGTTGTAAAACTACAACTTCCATCATGCCAGGAGAGCCTACAGCTATTGGGGCATGCTGGGAGTTGTAGTTTTGCAACAACTGGAGGGCCACGAGTTTGAGATCCCTGATTTAGAGCAAATGTTCAGAGAGACCACGGCACTCACTAGCAAGTAAATAAGCAATTCAATTTATTCCATCCAAAAAGTATATAGTACAGCATGGCCAACGTTTCGGTCATGCCTGACCTTGTTCACGGCCTTAGTCTTATGTGTGTAGGTTCGAGGATGGATGAACCTGGCTGTACGTATGTAGGGTGTATTTACAGAAGTTGTTTTTGCTGTGATTTTTGTAATGGCTTTTTTATGTAAAATAAAAGGACCCAATTATCAGAGCTGCAGTAAAGAAAAAAAGACATTACAAAATGCAATCAGCATAATTATTAAAGGGCTTTTCCAGGATTTACATATTGATGACCTATACGATAGGTCATCAGTATGAGATCAGTGGGGGTCTGACTCACAGTGCCCCTGCCAATCAGCTGGGAATCAGACCAAGCACAGTGCTGGAAACTGGGAAGTGGTGTGGGCATGGCAGGACGGCAGACAGATCAGTGTGGGTTTTTCCCCATTCACCTTTTTTATAGCATACATTTGAACCGTAGGGGCTGCAGGCGTCTGGTTTGGACTGAACAATCCCTTTAAAGTGCCCTTTAGCAATATTTCACAGTTTAATGCCAGAGTTTTAGGGTCATTTTTATACTTTTTGACATAAAGCCCTGAATCGTAAAAAAAAAACACCTGCCACCTTCATGCTATTTTGCGTCAATGCATAAAGGCCTAGATTTACTAATCCTAAAGATTTGTAAGCTTAGACCGTCGGTCTAGTCTAGACCTGCACCAGACTTACTACAGGGGCTTAGGCTGGATGATAAATGTGCTGCAGAGACAGATACTTTTCTCTAACTCTATACCAACTATTCGTTGGCTTACTTTGAGACAGATTTTTGAACCACAATTTGGTGCAAAATGGTGCATCTTCCTTTTTCCCACAAAGCTCCACCCACTTTCAGCTAAGCCTTGCTCCCTTTTCAAGCATGTCAGAAGAAAAATGTAGAAACCCTAGATACGCTAAGTTGTTCCACTTTTCAGACACATTAGTTAATGTAGGCCATATATTTTTTTAAAGAAAAGATGCAGACCTTCAGATTTGTTGTTTGTAGTCAGGCCCAAGCCACAGAATGGCTCCTAAAAACAAATTTAACCACTTCCCATCCGGGCCATTTACCCCCTTCCTGACCAGGCCTAATTTTGCAAATCTGACATGTGTCACTTCATGTGGTAATAACTTTGGAACGCTTTTACTTATCTAAGCCATTCAGAGATTGTTTTCTTGTGACACATTGTACTTTGTGTTAATGGTAAATTTGAGTCAATATATTTTACTTTTATTTATAAAAAAATCCAAAATTTACTGAAAATTTTGAAGAAAAAAAATCACAATTTTTTAAATATTAATTTTTCTGCTTTTAAGTTGCATAGGGGTATCCAATAAAATTGTTATTAATTAACATTCACCATATGTCCACTTTATGTTGGCATAATTTTCGAAATGTAATTTTATTTTTTGAGGACGTTAGAAGGCTTCGAATTTTAGATGCAATTTTTAAGATTTTCATGAAAATTTCCAATAGTTAATTTTAAAGGACCTTTGCAGTTCTAAAGTGACTTTGAGGGGCTTAAATAATAGAAACCACCCATAAAGGGGGGCGTGGCCTAGCACCTGATGGCGTCGGACGCATAGACCCGGAGCTCCGTGGCCGTGCAGCTTTTAAACTGTCCCCGAGCTACTTCTGCACCCTCTCATGGGGAAAACAAAGCCCCCCAGGAAGCCTCCCCAGGGCACCCCACTCACTGATGGGCCCCAGTCCCGCGGCACCCTCCGGGAATATATCACGCGGCCTGCCCGTCCGGCTCCCGCCTTGCCGCCATCTTCTCCCCCGGCCCTGCAGCCGGAGGAAGCGCTGCTCCACTGCGTGGACGAGATGAGCGCTGTGAACACCCGGGGCCTGCCGGCTCCTCGGGTCTCTCCTCACCTGACCGCGGACCAGCATCCCCGGCCTCCAGCTCCGCCGGATCGGGCTTCAGGGACGGACCTCGTGGCCAAGATGGCGCCCGTTCCTCTTGGATCCTCCGCACACGGACGCCTGTCTCCTCAGGTCAGTGGGGGTCTTGGTGACTTGGCTGAACCCCAGTCACCACCGCCAATTTGGGGCCCTCATCCCCTCCCAGGGACTTCCTCTCCCCCTCAGTGGGACTCTGATAACCCTGTGGGCCTCAGCTCTGTGCTCACAGAAGAGGACATTGGGGCTACTCCATCATTAATGCGCTATGCGGCTCTCACCCCCTCTGGCTCTCCTGCGCAGGGTTCCTGTTCTGACCACGGATCCCCCTCTGGACCACCTATGCCAGAAGCTTGGTCCGCACTTTTTTCTCAACTACCTACTAAACAAGACTTTCAGACCCTGGTATCTGAAGTTACGTCCACTTGTCGCTCTGAGATCTCAGCAATTCGGCGTGATTTACTTTCTATAACCTCCCGCGTGGACACCCTTGAGAAAGCTCACACCCTTACAAGGGCAACTGTCTCCCACCTACATCACTCAGTTAGCGCTCATGGGGTGGAGTACCGTGAAATCCAGCGGCATCTGGAAGATTTAGATAACCGTGGGCAGCGGAACAACATCAGGATCCGTGGCCTCCCAGAAGCAGAAGATACTGAGAATCTTCAGGACATACTGGACGCCCTATTTAACCACATCATGGGTGACCCCTCGTCCTATACAACTAAGCTGGATAGGGTCCACCGGGCCTTGCGGCCTAAGGGTACGTCTCAACAGCCTAGGGACGTTATCTGCTGCGTACATGATTTTACAAGGAAAGAGGCCATTATGGGGAAAGTCAGAGATATGCGCAACTTGGAATTTCAAGGGACCCGGGTGCAACTCTACCAGGACTTGTCTCGCATTACGTTACAGAAACGCAGACATCTGCGCCCACTGCTTGATGAGCTCCGGACCCGGCGTATCCCCTATCGCTGGGGGTTCCCCTTCGCCTTGATTACACGAAAAAATGGGAGACCCATCTACCTTCGCTCATACGAGGACTTGGATTTCTTCTGTACTACCTTTGACATATCGAGTCTTGGCCTCACGGATTGGGAGACCCCTTCAGCCTTCTTTCCTCCGCCATTGCCATGGCAAATGTCAGAGACTTCTAAGCGTCGGAGGCTGCCTTCGCCCACATTGCCTTCTGGAGCTCCTGGAAGCTCACTTTCTACTACTCGATCCCCGCTGCCGGGTTTGGGACCTGAAACCCGGCCTCCCCACCGCTGAATCTCCTGGGACTTGCTAAGTTTCCTTATTTAGCCGATTGGGGGCTTCTTGTTAGTCTGAAGACCCGCTCGGGGTCCTATATTGGGGCTGCCCTTGCTGACGCGGCCTGTTTGACGCGGCGGGGATGGCAGTACCTACTTTTCTGATATGCACGGTCACGTTTGACTGGAGTCTGATTACTATTTACTCGCATTTTTACCCTGTTGGGTTTTGCTAGGTTTACTTGACCCGTTTTCTGGGACGTGACTACCTCAGCCCTCCTCATCTCCTTCATTTGTCGGAAGAGGAGGCCTGTACGTCAGTCCTGCTGGTATCCGGCGGATTTAGTCCCATTTCAGACCGTGTCACGATACTGGTCTGACTTTCTATTCTAGTTGATACTTACTTGGTTTATTTGTTTGTCTTGTCCCCCCGTGTTCGTAGCCCTCTCCATTCCCTCCCCCCCTTCTGTCTTTTTCCTATCCCTTACCTACACCTGAAGAATCTCCTCCACGGAGATAGATCGTCCTTTGGCTTGAAGCTCTGAACAGCGTCCTTCGCTCCTGCTTGTCCCTCCGGTCTTTCTGCTGGCCTTCTGGAGGGTGCGTTAAACTCTTCTTGCTTGCTTAACTGCTTTACCTTTCCCACATGGCTACAATTGTGTCTTTGAATGTTAGAGGCCTGGGGTCCAACACAAAGAGACGATTGGCTCTCCGTGAGTTACGCAACCTACATGCGGATGTTGCCTTCTTACAGGAGACCCACTTCGACCAGACGGGGACCTTCCATTTTGCCCATCGCTATTACCCCACTGTATATCTTGCAAGTCAGACCAAACGTAAAGCAGGGGTGGCCATCCTACTGTCAGCATCATGTCCTATCTCTGTACACGCCTCCCATATAGACCCGGAGGGTCGATATGTTATTCTGGAGGGCCTCTATCAGGACCGTCCTATAATCCTATGCAATTTGTATGCTCCCAACACTTCCCAACCGTCGTTTGTCCGCAGGGTTTTTAACCTGCTTCATAAACTACCCCCTGCTGCATGGATTGTAGGAGGGGACTTTAATATGGTCTTCTCAGAATCGGCTGATAAGCTCTCTCTCTCGTCCACAACACCCTCACAGTCCTCAGTCCGTTTAGCCAGAACGTTTCGCAGCATTATCCGTAAATCTGCTCTGTACGATCTTTGGAGGATTGATAATCCTTCCAACCGATCGTTCACTTTTTACTCCTCCCCGCATAAAACCCATTCTAGGATCGATTATTTTTTTGGTAATTCCCTTACTCTGAAGTTGTTACGAGAAGCTACCATTGGCCCGATCTCGTGGTCTGACCATGCCCCAGTCACCCTCACCCTAGCCCCCCAACCGAGTCCACCCCGTGCCTGCCACTGGCGCCTGAATGACTCCCTGCTGAAAGCACTACCCACACGCACGGACATTAAACAGTTTATCCAAATTTACTTTAAAGAGAACGAGGGTTCGGTCCCTGCTCAGGCCACGCTGTGGGAAGCACACAAAGCAGTGGTCCGTGGGCAATGTATTGCCTTGGCCTCTCGCATAAAGAAGGATAGACTCCTTCAAGAACGAGAACTAACAGCCCAGATTGCCTCCTTGCAAAATCAACTGCAACACAGACCCACTCTCTCCCTTTTAAGAGCCCTGGTGGCGGCCCGAACTAAGCTTAAGGACATAGCTACGCATAAAGTGGAACGTATGCTGTTGTATTCCAGGCAACGGTTTTATGAGAAAGGCAACAAGGCTCATACAATTTTGGCTAAGCAACTTAGGGATAAGGTGACTAATCGTACACCACAGGCGGTGAAGGACCCCTCGGGGTGTCCTCAGTATCACCCCGATGCCATAGCCCGTTGTTTTCATGATTATTACGCCAAATTATACAACTTGAACAGTAATGTTCCGCACCCCCCTCCTTATCACATGTGCAGGACTACCTGACCTCCTGTAACCTCCCTAGACTCACTCCGGAGGCGGTGACCCAGTTGAATGCGCCTATCACAGCAGAAGAACTGGGTGAGGTAATAAAAGACCTGCCGTCTGGTAAGTCCCCTGGCCCAGACGGATTTACCGACCTCTACTATAAGACCTGTGTAACGGAACTCTTGCCTCACCTTCTGGCCCTTTATAATTCATTCTTACAGGGCTCTCCCATCCCTACTACTATGCTAGCGTCCCATATAGTTGTGATCCCCAAGCCAGGAAAGGACCCGCAAGACTGCAAGAGTTATAGGCCTATTTCTCTATTAAATGCGGACCTAAAGATCTTTACTCGACTTCTCGCGGTTCGTTTAAATACCTGGCTCCCAACACTTATTCATAAAGACCAAGTGGGATTTATCCCATGCCGTCAGGGGGGTGACAACACCCGGAGGGTTCTAAATCTCATAGAAGTAGCTCACCGCACTAAGACGCCAGCCGTGATCTTGAGCCTTGACGCTGAGAAGGCCTTTGATCGCATTGATTGGTCATTCCTATTTGAAACCCTCCGGGTGTTTGGGATCTCCGGGCCGTATTTACAGGCTATTCGCAACCTCTATTCATTCCCCTCCGCCATAGTCAAGCTCTCACACTGTTCCTCTTCATCTTTCACTATCTCTAACGGTACACGCCAGGGCTGCCCCTTGTCCCCATTGATTTTTGCTCTTTGTATAGAACCGCTTGCTGCTCATATACGTATGAATCCCGATATTCAAGGCCTTAGGGTTCGTGATAGGGAATTTAAAATCTCACTATACGCGGACGACGTCCTTCTCACACTGACTAATCCCCATATCACTCTACCTAATTTACATGCAGCCCTTAACACATATGGGTCGCTCTCCGGGTACAAACTTAACGCCTCCAAAACGGAAGCTCTCCCCATTCTTATACCCCCTACGGATCTACAAGGCCTTAAGAGTAATTATCCCTATCGCTGGACGTTGGAAGCCCTGAAATACTTAGGGGTCTTTATAACTCCCTCCTACTCCTCCCTGTATACTAAAAACTTCCCACCTTTGTTTTGTGAACTCAGAACTCTGCTAAATAAGTGGAAGCCTTTGTACCTATCCCTTCTGGGTCGCATAGCTGCGGTGAAAATGACCCTGCTCCCGAAGCTCATTTACTATTTTGAAACACTCCCTGTGCATGTCCCCATGGCTGAGCTTAAAAGAATGCAGCAAGCTATCTTTAATTTTATATGGCAGGGTCGGCGTCACCGTATTCCCCGCTCAGTTATGTTTGCCTCTACGGACAGAGGAGGTCTCGCGGTCCCCAACATTATACATTACTACTGGGCCTCCCATCTAAGAACTATACCATTTTGGGCCTCCCTCCACGCGTACACTAAATGGGTGGAAATAGAGAAACTGTGGCTGGCCCCTATGCACCCGAACACCCTACTATGGCAACAAACGTCAGTATCTTCCCATCCCCCGTTGTTGGGCCCTATGGCTTTTACTAAGCAAATTTGGGATTGTTGTAGTAAACGCTTTACTCTTACATCTCAGCGTTCTTCAATGATTTCATTTCTATACAATCCCGCTATACCCTCTAGTCTGACTGCTCCTATGGTCCGCGTCTGGTCGTCGTTGGGTCTTTTTCGGATTGCTGATGCTGTTGATGTATTCAGTCTGACATTTAAGTCCTTTGAGCAGTTGCAGGAACAGGCTAACTTACCGAGATCAGAATGCTTTCACTACCTACAGGTCCGCCACTACATTAGCTCCCTTTTCGGGACCCTTCATGTCTCGCTTCCCACTAGATTTGAACGACTGTGCCGTTCGGGTACGGACACAAAAGGTTTGATTTCTGTGTTATATCACCTCCTGGCTTCCCCAAGGGATGATGACACTCCTCATCATAAGTATATGGACAAATGGGCCAGGGACATTGGATCCCCTATCTCACACTCGGCTTGGCAGATCATCTGGAATAGAGCAGCACAATCATCTATCTGTACCACTTACAAAGAGACGCAGTATAAGCTGCTCATGCACTGGTACCATACACCAGCTCTTCTCCATTCCTTGAACCCTGCCATTCCTTCGGTCTGCTGGCGCTGCCTGAGAGATGTTGGTTCCCTATACCATATATTTTGGACATGTTCATTAATTGTCCCATTCTGGCAGGGTGTCAGGGGGGTGATCCATTCGCTCTTCTCCACCTTGATAGAGTTGGACCCCAAAACTTATCTGCTTAATCTCCCTCCTCAGGGGATGAGAAGTCAGGCCTCCAAGCTGTTTCTCCACCTGTGTACAGCTGCTAAATCTCTTATAGCTAAGTCCTGGAAACAAACCACTCCCCCATCTGTACCTATGTTTTTAGCCAGGGTTAGAGAAGTTAGATCCCTAGACTACCTCACGGCTTCCCTTAATAACTCACTTGATAAGTTTAATGCGGTGTGGCAGCCGTGGGACGAGCACTCAGCATACCCTTGACTCCCCTAGCACCATCTTTCCCATTTGTGTTTTATCCCTGTCCTCCTCCCTTTGTCTTTGTGTGGTGTTGTTGCTCTCTGTTCCCTGACATGGACATATAGTATGGTTGCAAAAATGACGAAGCTGATTTGAGTTATGGACTTTATTCATGTATCTATTGTATTACTGTCTCGAGGAATCCTCCTCTTTACCATGTCTTGACCCGTGTCTGGGTCTAGTTCCCATTTTGTTCTATACTTTTTCTGTGACATGTGTCACGATATTTCTTGTATGTGTATGTACCTGTAAAATGTTTGAAAAACTGGTGCACTTTCATTGGTGCCCATAAAATAAACAGTTAAAAAAAAAAAAAAAAAAAAAAAAAACACCCATAAATGAACATATTTTAGAAACTACAGCCCCCAATGTAATCCAAACTGATTTTTACAAAGTTTGTTAACCCTTTAGATTTCCCACAAGAATTAAAACAGAAGGAAGGTGAAATTTAAAAATATATTTTTTTTTGCAGATTTTCAATTTTTAATTCATTTTTCCTATAAGATAGCAAGGGTAAACAGCAAATCAAACCTGAATATTTATTTTTCTGATTCTGAGGTTTGCAGAAACACCCCATATGTGGTTGTAAACTGCTCTGTGACCAGCAGTAATGAGAGGGAGATAGTACAAGCATTTGTAATGGCTTTGACAGCTTGTCAGAGTGATCAAAAGCCTGGAGGCCAGGAAAAAAGGTCTCAGGTTAAAGCTCCATGTTCTTGGCTGTCAGGAGGCAGCTGAGTCATGGAGCTTCTATGTACAGGTGCTGCACACAGGGGGCAAAGCTCAAGGACGTTTTAAAACGTCCATTCAGAGATAGAGATCCACTACCAGGACGTTTATAGTCAATAGGCAGACTGGAAGTGGTTAAGATACAGCTCATTCACATATCATCAGAGCTGAAGAATGAGTAGGTGGCGAGGATGAGATCTCAGTAGAAAAAAATTAAATTTGCCATATATTTGACAGTTTGAGAACACGTCCTCTCTTTTGGGATGGGGTGAGATGTAAAGTTCATGTATCACCTTCCAGGTGGCTGTACGGAGAGGACAGTGTCAGACTCGAGTCTTTGTTTCTTTTGGCGCTCCCTACACAGCTCCAAGAAGAAAAACATTTCATTCTGATACCTGGATATGGCAGCTGGAGCAATGATCCTTGTAGCTCTAACCCAGTCATCATGTTTTATACACACATCTTTGCCAGAGAAAGGGTTAAATCTACATAAAGAGTTGCTTCGGTTAATGCTAAATTTCTCTCCTTTCATGCCGATAGCAGTTTTAGGCCGGGGTCACACGTGACTAGTTGGCGGATCTGCCATCATGGATTTTCATGCGGTAAATTCACAGCATTGCACAGTACCAGCAAAGTGGAGAAGAATTTATGAATCTCATCCACATGCTGTGTAAAAAAAAAAAGTGGAGAACGTGAAATCTGCTGGCTTTTCCACAGCAAAAACGTTCAGTTTTTTGCTGCAGATTTTTCAGTCACTTGTGAATTTACTCTAAAATGTTCTGCTGCTTTCTCTTATAAAAAGACAGCGGCTTCATTCCGCTGTCAGATGTATTATCAGTAGGGATGAGCAAAGCGAGCTTCGGATCCTAGATCTGAAGTCATTTTGCTCAAAATTCTGTTTAATGCTGTACGGATACGAAAACGTATGGCCTCCGATGAGGCGAAGTGAGTTATTCCCGAAGTCTCGTGATACTTCGGTGAATAACTTTGGTATTTGATTTTTAATCTGAAAAACCATGTGAAAGCTTGGATCCGAACTTGGCTTCAGTTCTGACTGGGACCTTGGAAACGAAGCAGAGTTTGGATCCATAACGTTTGAAACAGCAGAAACACAGCGGTTGTGGCGCCCGCTGCATGTGCGAGCAGGTGCCATGTTTAAAGATGTGACTTCCACCATAGATATAAGGCGGCAGTTTTAAAGGGGTTAAAGGAAATGTGTCATCAGAAAATGACCTATTATTTAAATCACATTTTTTTGTTAAACATTTTTAAAGAATTCTTGTTGCTATTTTTTATTTTCCATGTCAATATTTATAGTTAAAAATCATAAAATCTTGAAGTTTTCACCCTGGCCACTAGGCCAGATAATAGGTGTCACTTCTTGGTCTGTACAGATCACTTTACTGCAGTTATCTGCTTATCTGTCATTCTAATCCTGCCTGCAGTTTTTCCCTTGTACAATCACCTCTGCGCAGGTCACAGAGCATGCCTAGAAAACTCTCTCGTAGAGGTCTATGGACCATGTGGCTGCCATAAAGCAATTCTTTAAGTGCTCTCTAAATGCTGCTTAGAACAGCTCAGGCAAGATGGCCGTCCCCATAATCATGTTCAGAAAATAGAATAAATAAATCTGCAATTAGAAAATAAAAACAGATTAGAAAAAATTAAAGGAGTTGCTATATTTTTTTAACTGGCAGAAAAAAAAATGTCTGACACTGTTCCTTTAAGCTTTAGAAGCTTTGTACTTGGTTAAAACCTACTAGATCTGTATCTGCCAGAGGAACAAGTATCATGCATGCTAATATCAGCAGGATCAGCAGATGTCAGAGGGGAAGAGTCTGGTTACGCCCGTCCACATAGATGGTTGGCTGAAATGGTCTTATTTGGACGACATTTATCTAAGGAGTGCAGTTTCCTATTATCATGTATGGTGATTTTTCAGTATGCGTACCTTACAAACTTTGTAAACATTTTGGAGCACAGCTGAGGTCACGGTAAACCAGATCATCCAGGACTGATACAATCTCTCTGTAGAAAACTTCTTTATGACAAACCTGAATGCTATATAAACCTGTTCTACAGAATGAGTGCACATGGAGTACTGATTATAGATCTGTTGGACCACTGCCCATGTGCTTCGCCAGTGTCACAGTCATACGGATGTTTATTTAAAAGTTACAGTAATAAATCCAATAAATATATAAATATAGTCAGAAGCTAGAACACACAATATAAAATATGAAGAATAAAATTACTTTATAAAATTCTATGGTAATTTAAATATGTTATCCTTTAGAAAGAACATAATTAACTGGAATGTCAGCAACCAATTACTCCATCGAAGGTTGAATCTTCTCTGCAATAACACACCAGTTGGAATGATCAAAAAAAGTCCGCACAACATGAAGCTCCGGAATGCATTGTTCTATCAGGTCACTGAGCTCACCCTGCTTAAAAATGTGATAGTAACGTAGACAGCCATTGTTTACACCTTGCAGGAGCTGATGGTCTGGTGTAGCTATCTCATGATCATTGTTACCGTTGATCAGGGATTGGTCTCTTTTATTTCTGGTCTTTGTTTCACAATGACTTGCATAATTCTTTGTAAAATTAAGTTTGGGATCATTCGATCCCCTGTGTTTAGAACCCAACTCTCGTAGAGGAACCACATTAAAATCAATTATTTCCTTGTCAAGTTCAACAGTTGGAGACTTGCAAAAAGTCCTATTGGTGGTCGGCGATCTCAACAGTCCTGCCACCACGTTGGTATTGTTCTCAAAGTTTTGCACATGATTTGAAACAAGATCTCCAATGTTCCTGAAGTAATGCAAAGGCTTGGAGGAAAATGTATTTCTACCTCCCTTCATGTCCATGCAGAGATTATACATTCTACGGAATATGCTTCCATGATTTCTCTCACTGGCCCCAGAGTAAAGAGTCTCATTCAATCCTGAATCTAAGGAACGCGCTAAGAACTTGGATGACTGAAGTTCATTCTGATATAGTGAACTCTGATGATCTAGAAATGAAGAACTCTTAGTCCTTTGGTTTGTGGAGGCATGGGCTTTGTTGAAGTGTTGATTGAAGGAGGTGGTATTGAGGTCTGGTTGCCAGGAGTTCCGCAGTTTGTCGGAGAGGTTTTTTGTACTTGGCTGTATGTTCCAAGGTATTAGTAAATCTTGCTTCTCAAATTTTCTTCTCTTTTGTTCCATTGCCCATACATAGATCATCATCTGTCCACCCACTTTTAATATCCGAGTCATCTCCTTAATAGCTAGAACACGACGTTCCTTGGTTGAGAAATGGTGGATCACTGTAGAGGTCACAAAATAGCAGGTTAGTGCGTTTTTCAGGGATTTTTTGTCAATGAAGGTGTTTTATTGTGTAATGAAAAGTTCTGCGATTTAGCTTGTTGTCAGTGATAAACATTGTTTATATAAAAAGACACAAAAACTGTAGTTAAATCTAAGGCCTTCACACCTGCATAGTTTGGTCAGTATTTTGCATCAGTTTTTGAATGGCAAAACCATGAGTGGGACCAAAACATGGGAGGACAGTTAATCATTTGGCTTACAAATACTGATGCAAAATACTGACCAGAACATGCAAGTGTGAGTGAGGCCTAACACAGGTGCATACTTTTAAAGTTTTTTTTCGCATAGAAAAACAGGAGCAACATGGACTCACTGGCCCACATTTATTATTGCGAGTATACCTAGATTTTGCGATAAATTGCACAAAAAGAGTGGCACAGTTACGTACATCTAGGTTTAGAGAAAGTTTCTGTCCTTGGTCCAAAAAGTGGGTGGCTTAATAGAAAGACACGTGACTCCATGAGAAAGGGGGCCTAAGATGCAATGTATTGTGCCAAAATTGCACCACAATTCTGGTGTAAGATTCTGTCTCAAAGTAAGCCAATCAATAGTTAGTATAGAGTTAGACAAAAGGGTCTAGCCCGGCACCACATTTATCATCCAGCCTGAGCCCCTGTGGTAAATCTGCTGCCGGTCTAGACAACATGGGGATTTATCATGAGGGTGATATTTGAAGGTAGTTTTTGCAGTAGTCTGTGTTGGAGTACTTTGTATCCAATGTATGACATGTTGCATGGTGTTTGTTAAATCTTTAAACCTAGCACTTTTGTCTAGAAATACTACTTCAGTTTTTCTACACCACCCTTGTACTGAAGTGAGTTTGCAAATGTCTCAGGGATAAATCTGGAGTGAAACTCATTAACATAGCTAACCACATCAACTTTATCACCTACTGGGTGCAAAAATTGAAGTCACAAAATTTTTGATTTTCCAAAGCCATAATTCTGGAGTGCAGGATGCGGTATATTCCTCCCAGACAAACCACTATCTACAGACTTAGAAAATCTGCCCCATTGGGTGCTACTAGGGACCTAAAGGAGGTTAAATATCTTCTCACTAAACAGTCCCCTATGGGTGCTTGCAATAGGATAAGTAGATTACAAGTTCATCTACTAGACAGCGCTAGCTAGACTTTTATATAAGAGGTTAAAAAAATTAAACTGGTTACTAAAGCCAATCAATAACTCCTCATAGACATCAATAGACGAGAAACAAGTCGAGAAACAAAAAAAAAACGTGCTAGCAGTAAAAATCTAGATGCATTGGTTTCCTGGCTTCTGGGATTCTTTCCAACCTGCAGTATAAAATATGAAAGTTACAATATTACTGTTCATTGCAAATACAAATGCATCTCAAGAAATTAGATTATCAAAAAGTGAAACTATATTCTATAGATTCTTTACACACAGAGTGATCTATTTCAAGCATTTCTTTTAATGTTGATGATTATGGCTTATGACTAATGAAAACCCAAAAGTTAGAATATTATACAAGACCAATTAAAAAAAAATATATTTTCAATACAGAAATGTTTGCCTACTGAAAAGTATGTACAGTATATGCACTCAGTACCTGGTTGGGACTCCTTTTGCATGATTTGCTGCATCCATGCGGCGTGGCATGCACGCGATCAGCCAGTGGCACTGCAGAGGTGTTATGGAAGCCCAGGTTGCTTTGATAGCAGCCTTCAGCTCGTCTGCATTGTTGGGTCTGGTGTCTCTCATCTTCCTCTTGACAATATCCCGTAGATTCTCTATGGAGTTAAGGTCAGGCCGGTTTGCTGGCCAATCAAGCACAGTGATACCGTGGTAATTTAACCAGGCATTGTAGACTCCAAAAAGCTTGTCAGCAGAGGAATGCGTGAGGTGCTCTAAAATTTCCTGGTGACGGCTGCGCTGACTTTGGACTAGATAAAAACCAGTGGACCTAAACCAGCAGACGACCTGGCTCCCCAAACCAATGATTGTGAAAACTTGATTAAGTGATTATAAGCTGCACAGTCCTTTCTATTGATGCAGCAATCTGTTTAGAAATATAGAAAGGATCATTTAAACTTACTTTAAAGGGGTTGCCCAGGATTTTACTTATAATGGCCTACTCCCGCTGATCAGCTAAGGCCTCATTCACACGTCCGTATAATGTGTCCGCATCCTTTCCGCATCTGTTTCCGCAATTGCGGACAATTATGCGAATAGGATGCGGATCCATTCATTTCAATGGGTCCCGAAAAAATGCAGACAGTACACCGTGTGGTGTCCGCATCCGTGTGTCCGTTCCGACTGTCCGCATAAAGAAATCCTCCTGTCCTACTTTTCTCCTGAATTGCGGTCCGTAGCACAATGAAAGTCTATGGATCCGCAAAAAATGCGGAAGACATGCGGAAAGGCATCCGCATGTCATCCGTATTTGCGGATTCCGTTCCAGGAGGGGTGAAAAAAAAAAAAGATGTTATTCATCCGGATCCTCAAAAAACGGATGACATATGGATACATCCTTTCCATTTTTTTACGGAAAAACGGAACGGATGTCCTGGAAAAACTGAGTTTTTCAGCGGATCTGCAAAAAAATTACCGTTTTCCAGGATGTGCAAAAATACGAATGTGTGAATGAGGCCTAATTCTGGTTAGTGGAACTACAGAGCCGTCCATTGTGTAGTGGACTATTGCGGGTTACTGCAGCACTGCTCCAATTGAAATGAATAGGAACAGTCCACTGGAGCTGCGTAGTTCCAATGCCAGAGCTACCCTAAATTAGCTGATCAGAGGGGTATCGGGTGTCAATCCCCCACCAATCATATATTGATGGCCTATCCTGAAAATCGGCTATCACTTATGAAAATCTGGGCAACCCTTTTAAGGTCATACAGAGTTCATGAAAAGAATGTAAGGTATATTGAGTAGTATTTTTTTTGGCATGAACTTCCATCATGGATGGTGAAGCCCAGCCATCACCATGGTCTGTTTAGTGTCCTGTGGATAAAGTTTGAGAAGCCCTGGTTTAAAGTGGCACTGTACTTTCAGTACATTTTAATATGTCATAGGGACATGTCAAAAGTTTAGATTGGTGGTGATCACAATGCTGAGACCCCCACCGATCTCTAGAACGAGGAGAGAGAAGCTCTCGCTCAGCGTGGTCTCTCTCCTTGCTGCAGAACAAAAGGCGAGACGGACTCAATAGAAAGTCTATAGCCCGTCTTGTGCAGTGAGGACACAGAGTGCGCTAAGCGAGCGCTTCTCTATTCTTGCTCTAGAGATCGGCGGAGGACTCAGCACTCACATCCCCACCAATCTGAACTTTTGATAGGCCTCTATGGCATATGAAAGTACAGCAACCCTTTAATGTTTAACTCACCAGCTATGGATAGGACAGCATCAAAACAACCATCACGGTACGGCAGCCGAAGTCCATCACAAGCCATTACTTCATAACCTCGATTTCTTGCAGCTTCCACCAACGGCAAGCAATAATCACAGCCCACTTTATATGTCTGACTGTTGATATGGAGATATTTTCCATTTCCACAACCTGGAATCATATTGAAATTCATGAGATGACTGAAAATAGCATAATCCTGCAGAAAATGTACAAGAAATGGTGCAAAAGAAAAGTGGGGTACTTACTCATAGCAACTAGGGGCGTAGCTATAGGTGGTGCGGAGGTAGCAGTCGCTACCGGGCCCAGGAGCCTGAGGGGGCCCAAAGACCCTTGTGCCACATAAGAAGACACACAAAGTACTGAGGGAAGGGGGTCAAAGCTGAACTCTTGCACTAGGGCCCATGATGCTATAGCTACGCCCCTGATAGCAACCACTCACATTCCACCTCTCATTGCAATCTCATTAGATGCAATGCTCAACTGCTCCACATTTTGCTCTAGTTTTGATAAATCTCAGTGAGTTTACGCCTGTACATGGCACCATCTCTCTGCCAACACCACACAGTTAATAATGTAGCATTGGTGGTGGTTTACCCTGCTATTTATTGGATGAGCTTGTTTCATCAGTTATCATAGACCTTTCACTGGGGTCTATGCTGTGTAAATAGTAAGATAGCAACATAATGCTGGATTATCAGATTTCAGGATTAAAATATTAGTGTAATTGGGATTTTCTCTCTTTAGGGTGGGTTCACACACTGCGATTTAGTGAAAACTGCATGTTTGTTTGTTTTTTTCTTCCAAAAATACTGAGACCAGTTGTTGGCTGTAAGGCGCTTAGGAAAAAAGTGTTTTTTGTGGTCTTTTTTTCTCACTTTTGTTGCGTTTTTCTTCTCATTTTTCTCAAAATATGGTATGGTGTTTTTTGGGGTTTTTTTCAGACATTTTTCCATAATCTTTACTACAGTTAAGAGAAAAGACACACTTATGACAAAGTGTCTATATATATATATATATATATATATATATATATATATATATATATATATATATATATATATAAAAATAACCCCAAAAAAGCTAAAAAAAATAAAAAACCAAAGTGCATACAGAGTTTGCAATTTACTTACATTTTTAATTTTGTAACATGTATTTTATTTTAAGCTTCATGGGGTAGATTAAGGGCACGTCACACAATGGATATACACATTGGGATTGAGTTTGAAGAAAAAAAATATACATTTTAAATTTGAGATGCCACATTTACAATGCAGAGGGCAAAATCTGCAGCACAATTTACTCTCATGGTACGGACACACAGGACAGAATTTCCATTTGTATACGGATTTGTTGCAGATTTCACCTTAATGTTCAGCATATCTGCACATGTGAACATACTCTAAGGTCAGCTCCACATGAACCAATCTACTGAACTGTAGTCACTGTATTATGTGATAATAATTCAGTAGACCTGTGTGAGATGGGACTTCACAGCATCATAGTGAGCAGTGTTCAGTCCAGGAAATACTGTTCCTACATGGGGCGCCCTTACTGGGACTAAATATGCTTTTGTGAAAGTAGCCTAAGAGAATATTTTAACGGTCCAGAATATAAAGGGGATTGTATTAACTGGAATTTCACTTCTGTGCAATACAAGTAAATGCAATAAGGCTTATACTTAGCCATTTAAATGCTGGACAATTATACCCTGAGAGACTTAGGCTTCTTTAAGACAAGACAGTGTGAGCGTGATTTCCCATTATGGACACTGCTCGTTCGCAGGAGCGCATGGCATTATAATGATTTATAATGCTTTGTGTCTCTGCATGACCTTACTTCTACAGAATTAGGCTACTTTCACAGGACCATTGTGTTTTGCTGATCCGCAAATTGCGGATCTGCAAAAAATACCCGATGATGTCCGTATGGCATCTCTTTTTTTTGCGGATCCACTGTAACAGTGGGACAAGGATAGGCAGTTCTAACACAGGGCAGGACATACTGATCTGCAAAATACGTAATGCACATGGCCAGTATCCGTGTTTTGCAGACCGAAAAAACAGAACTAACATCATGCAGAGACACACAGCATTATAAATCATTATAATGGGGTGTGCACCTGCGAAAGGAGCAGTGTCCATAACAGGAAATCGCGCTTATCAGGACACACTCGTCTGAAAGAGGCCATAAGCTTAAAGGGGTTGTTTCATCACAGACCATGGGGGCATATTGCTAGGATATGCCCCCATTGTCTTATAGGTGCGGATCCCCGCTGGGACCCGCACCTATATTGGGAAAGGAACCCCGCAAGGTGGTGGCTGGAGGACCCTGGTCCGGCCACAACCAAGCTCTCTCCCGACAGAAGCGAATGGGAGAGTACCGGGCATGATCAGCTACCGCTCCCATTCACTTCTATGGGCCAGACAGAAATAGCCAAGCCAGCACTCGGCTATTTTCTGTGGCCCCATAGAAAATGAACAGAGGGCGGCTGCGCATGCGCAGTGCACCCTCCAACACTTTCGGGGCTCCATTCTTGATATAGGTGTGGGTCCCAGTGGTGGGACCCGCACCTATAAGACAATGGGGGCATATCCTAGCAATACGCCCCCATTGTCTGTGATGAGAATACCCCTTTAAGAACTTGCTGCTCTATTCAACTCTTTGAGGGTGAATGCACACGATCAGGATTTATCTGTGGACAATCCACACTGAAATCCGCAGGTGTTCTCAGTTAAATTCGTGCGGTAAATCCGCACCAATTGGTGCGGATTTGCGTGCGGATTTTTTTTTTCAAGTGAATGGAGAAAATCCTCATGAAATCCGGACAGGAAAAATAAAATAAATTGACATGCTGCGGATTGTAAAATCCGCACCGCAGGTCAAAATCCGCACTAAAAAAATCCACATTGTGTGCATTGAGAATTTCAAATTGTCATAGAATATAATGTACATGACCTACGGACCGGATTTTCCGCACGCAAATCCGCACGTAATCCTGATCGAGTGCATTTACCCTGAGACTACAGAAGAAAAGCAGAGTACGGCACTCAAGTATCTCCAGCAGTCCCATAGAGTGGTAGCACACATGTGTGATCTCCACTCAATTATTTCTGGGGGCCTCCAGCACCTCATTCTTGTGATTAGTATTGGTCTCAGCAGTTGAGCCCCCACCAATCAGATACTTATCCCCTATCGTGTGTTGGGGTGGGGCACCTTAGAGGATGTACTTTTCCCCCAGAAACAGCTCCATTCACTTGAAGAGAGCCTTGTTGCTATACCAGGCATCAAAGTGTTTTTTAAAAAGGCAGGCATATTTTCTAATTTCGACGTCTTTAATGAAGACATGTAATCTTTCCTGACATCTCTGTTTTAGTATCTACTTGTACTCCCATTGTAATAACAATTCTGCATCATCTATTCTTATCTGTGATGTGCAATTCCTTTATTATTCCTGATAAAAGTGATCAATATATTACATGCAGTTTGGAATGAAGATCCAGATCGGTGTTACAAGTTGGGGTGAGTGTCTCTGCAAAACCCCAAATAGGGAATCTGCAATTGCTTGTTATAATTTGTATTAATATTATGTTATCCTTGTATACCAATTAATCCAACTGGATTAACAAAACCCTTTTAGGGACCCCCAGTATGTGATAAATAAAACTTAACTTTTATTATTTATTAAATTATAAGAGGTGAGGAAACAAAGTAAAGTTAAAACTATCAGCCAGTCATTCTTGCCACTTTGTATTGATATGACTATCAGGTTAGTGATATTAATCAGGGGTTAGTCAGAGCCATTATTTATAAAACATAATAATACTTTGTTGCGTTATTGTGTTATGTGACACTTTACTAGTACACTGGCCAGTGATTTCTGATCCCTTTATGATAGTTGGTATAATTGTTACATATGGTGTTACATATACTTTTGTCATGCTCTGCTATACTCCGATAACCATATAGCTCGGTCAGTGCTGCAGGGTTGCGCTAGTGTTTGAACTCAGGGAATAACAGTAGAGCCCTGCACAGGTAATCACTGCCAACTTCTAGCAGGAATTATAAAGGAATGACACAACACTGAGTCATAAAAATATAAGCTCCAGAATTGTTATTACATGAGGGACGCAAGTAGTTACTAAAATAGACATGTCAGGAGCGATGACAGCTCCTTTTTAAGATCTAATGAAGATAAAATACTTCTTGAAGTACTGGAAAATGACTACCCATGGTGCAAGTCATCTACTGGGATAGTTTTTAAAACTATTTATCTCAATCAAGTAATTATGCAAGCCAGTTACGCAAACTACCAAACACTTATCCAAAGCAATCTGCTTGTATTACCCGAATAATTACAAGCCTCTCGCTTCGCTCTTTTGCTTCTTTAGCAGGAGGAAAATTAAAAGGCCATGTATTTAAATGAGCCATTATAGGTAATTGTTAGTCACCATTGTTTTCGTCTGAATTGGGATTAAATGACTGTCAGCAGACTCTGCGGGATTTCGCTCGAAACCTTTTCTGATGAATTCCAAGAGTACAGAAAAATTGGTCTTCATTAAACCTGCTGTACTCTCACAAATAATTGTTTGAAGATAAGGTGAGGACGTATTGGTGTAGGGTTACTGAATTCACATATTGTTTTGCCCTGAACTATAGAAATCGTTATGTGAATTAATTTTTTTTTTATCAATCTGAAAATATATTTGAAACATAAGTCTCAAGCGTGCAGCATACACGGTTGGCATATTGCACTTTGCAGGTTGTATGGGCCTTACAAAAAGTTAGTCGGGTTCACATCACCACTTATTTTTCCATTCTTCTGATCCATCATGTGGGTATGTGTCTGTATTTTAATATTTTTTTGCTGATACTGCTATGTAGAACTATATTTTTTGGATTGGCTGTGATAAAATCTGACACATTTTCGCAGAAAAATAGAGCAATAGTTCCTAAAATCCACGCAGATTTTTTTTCTACATTCTGTTAATTACGTCCATGGCTTTGCATCGCTCTGCAGTTTGTATTGACATGGGCCAAGGATCAGGGCATTTATTGGGAATGATCGCCCATACGAACGCTCATTCCCAATAATTGCCCTATGTAAATGTGCTGCTGATCACCCAATGAATGAGCAAACACTCTTTCCTCAGCGATCGCATTTTTTATGCGGCGTATAAAATCTAATTTGGCGGCAGCAGATCGTCCTATGTAAAGAGGGATGTGCTGCCGGCAAACAATTAATCTGTATGGGAATGAGCAATCACAGTAGCAATCGTTTGTCCCCCATACCTGGGGGCTTGATAGCTGAATGTAATACTGCTCATGATCAGGCAATTATAGGGAACTTTCGGCTCGTTCTTGATAATTGCCGTGCATCAGCCTACATATTGTAAAAGGGCATTAACATGGTTTTTCCACACATTTTAATCTGTTTTTACCCACATCTTTTTAAGACTTTCTGCCAGTGGGCAGCAGCTCAAACACCTTCCTTGCCATTAACTCCTGTTAACCTCTTCCTCCTCTGCATAGAAAATAATCCCTCCAGAGATACTTATGGTATGTAATGGCCTTCCCCAATATCCTCATGGATGAAGGAATTAAAGGTGTCTTTTCTATTTCTCTTACTATGAGACCAGTATGCCAGCACTGTGGGGGAGGGGATGGGAGCAGGGGAGCTACTGAGCATGTTAGTCCACCTCTGAATGCTGGAGAAGTTAGAACAGCAGGGGGCGCTGTCAGTGAGAAAAACATAATATACATTAAAAAAAACCTAACAATACCTTTATTGCATGTACAGTATACTACTTCATTTGAAATGCCCTATTCTTTGCATAGTAATACATTTCATGGGATAACCCCTTCAACAGTTACTCATAGATACCTGACCCCTGATAAACCCTTATACTTGGATTATTCTGAAGGATGTATGGATTGTGCATATGCCCGTATCAGATCTGAATCTGAAAGAAGAAAAACTGCCAAGCAAATGCAATACACGCTGCATCCTAAATAAACTAGCTGGCATAATATTGTATAAGAATCATAATTTAAAACATTTCAGAAAGTTTCAATTTAAGGGGGCTGTCAGAGATCATTAAAAATCCCACATAACCCCTACAATTAGTAACATAGTAACATAGTTTATAAGGCCGAAAAAAAGACATCTGTCCATCCAGTTCGGCCTGTTTTCCTACAAGTTGATCCAGAGGAAGGCAAAAAAACCCTGTGAGGTAGAAGCCAGTTTTCCCCACTTTAGGGAAAAAAATTCCTTCCCGACTCCAATCAGGCAATCAGAATTACTCCCTGGATCAACAACCCCTCTCTAGTAACTATAACCTGTAATATTATTACCCTCCAAAAATACATCCAGGCCCCTCTTGAACTCTTTTAGTGAACTTACCATCACCACCTCCTCAGGCAGAGAGTTCCATAGTCTCACTGCTCTTACCGTAAAGAATCCTCTTCTATGTTTGTGTACAAACCTTCTTTCCTCCAGACGCAGAGGATGTCCCTCTCGTCACAGTCCTCGGGATAAATAGATCGTGGGAGAGATCTCTGTACTGACCTCTGATATATTTATACATAGTTATTAGATCTCCCCTCAGTCGTCTTTTTTCTAAAGTGAATAAGCCTAATTTTGATAATCTTTCTGGGTACTGTAGTCCACCCATTCCAGTTATTACTTTAGTTGCCCTCCTCTGAACCCTCTCCAGCTCTGCTATGTCTGCCTTGTTCACAGGAGCCCAGAACTGTACACAGTACTCCATGTGTGGTCTGACTAGTGATTTGTAAAGTGGCAGGACTATGTTCTCATCACGGGCATCTATGCCTCTTTTGATGCAGCCCATTATCTTATTGGCCTTGGCAGCAGCTGTCTGACACTGGTTTCTGCAGCTTAGATTTCTGTTCACTAAAATTCCTAGGTCCTTTTCTATGTCAGAGTTACCCAATATTTTACCATTTAGTATGTACTGGTGACTTGCATTATTCCTTCCCATATGCATAACTTTACATTTGTCAGTGTTAAACCTCATCTGCCACTTCTCTGCCCAAGCCTCCAGTCTATCCAGATCCATCTGTAGCAGTGTACTGTCCTCTTCTGTGTTAATTACTTTACACAGTTTAGTGTCATCTGCAAAAATTGATATTTTACTGTGCAAGCCTTCTACAAGATCATTAATAAATATATTGAAGAGAATAGGGCCCAATACTGACCCCTGTGGTACCCCACTAGTGACAGTGACCCAATCTGAGTATGTACCGTTAATAACCACCCTCTGTTTTCTATCACTGAGCCAGTTACTTACCCACATACAGACATTTTCTCCCAGGCCAAGCATTCTCATCTTATATACTAACCTTTTATGTGGTACAGTGTCAAATGCTTTGGAGAAGTCCAGATATACGACATCCATTGATTCGCTGCGGTCTAGTCTAGAACTTACCTCCTCATAGAAACTGATTAAATTGGTTTGACATGACCGATCCCTCATGAAGCCATGCTGATATGGAGTAATTTGCTTATTTTCATTGAGGTACTCCAAGATAGCATCTCTTAGAAAACCCTCAAACAGTTTACCCACGACAGATGTTAAACTTACCGGCCTATAGTTCCCGGGCTCTGTTTTTGGACCCTTTTTGAATATTGGAACCACATTTGCTATGCGCCAATCCTGTGGAACACTCCCTGTCAGTATAGAGTCCTTAAATATCAGAAATAAGGGTCTGGCGATGACATTACTTAATTCTCTTAGGATACGGGGGTGTATGCCATCCGGTCCTGGCGATTTGTCTATTTTAATCTTTTTAAGACGCAGCTCTACTTCTTCCTGGGTCAGACAGGGCACTTTTAATGGGGAATTTACTTTTATATTCTGCATTTCATCTGACAGTTTATTTTCCTCAGTGAATACAGTGGAGAAAAAGATATTTAGTAGCTTTGCTTTCTCCTCATCGCTCTCTGCAACTCCCCCCTCATTACTCTGTAAGGGGCCGACACCTTCA
This sequence comes from Rhinella marina, assembly GCA_900303285.1. Lineage (NCBI taxonomy): Eukaryota > Metazoa > Chordata > Amphibia > Anura > Bufonidae > Rhinella > Rhinella marina. Next base: position 63,072 of record ONZH01021408.1, read on the forward strand.
GGTTTATAATTTTTACCATTTATATAATTAAAGAACATTTTAGGGTTAGTTTTACTTTCTTTGGCGATTAATCTCTCGGTCTCTAGTTTGGCTGTTTTTATTTGTCTTTTACATTTTCTATTTTTTTCCTTATAGTTTTTCAATGCTTTCTCGCTCCCCTCCTGTTTTAGTGATTTAAATGCTTTCTGTTTGTCATTTATTGCTTTCTTTACAGTTCTATTTATCCACATTGGTTTTTTCTTGTTTCTTATTATTTTATTCCTATATGGTATGTACCTCTCACAATTAGATATTAGGATGTTTTTAAAAATATCCCATTTTGCGGCTGTATTTTTATTTTTGAAGACTTTGTCCCAGTTAGTTAGGCCTATGGCCTCTCTTAGTTGGCTAAATTTAGCTTTTTTGAAGTTAGGTATTTTTGTTCCTCCCTGAAGAAACGCTCTTTTGAATGACAATTGGAATGTTATTATGTTATGGTCACTATTTCCCAGGAGTCCCCCGACCAGCACATCTGTTGTTCTGTCAGGTCTATTGGTTAATACTAAGTCCAGTATGGCCGTCCCTCTAGTCGGGTCCTGAACCAGTTGGGAAAGGTAATTGTCTTTGGTTATTTCCAAGAACCTGTTTCCTTTATGAGATGTACAGGTTTCAGTTTCCCAGTCTATATCTGGGTAGTTGAAATCCCCCATAATAACGACCTCATTATGATTTGCCACCTCGTCTATTTCGTTTAGAAGTAGATTTTCTATGGGCTCTGATATAGTAGGGGGTTTATAATAAACTCCTATTAGTATTTTATTATTGTTTTTGGCTACATTTATTTCTACCCACAGTGACTCCACATCTTCATGTCCCTCACTTATATCTTCCCGCAGTGTGGGCTTTAGACAGGACTTTACATAAAGGCAGACCCCTCCCCCTCTCCAGTTTTGGCAATCCTTTCTAAAAAGACTGTAACCCTGTACGTTAACTGCCCAGTTATAGGTATCATCCAGCCATGTCTCAGTTACTCCCACTATGTCATAGTCCTCCTCACACATCACTAATTCCAGTTCACCAATTTTATTAGTCAGGCTTCTGGCATTAGTGTACATACACTTAAGAGGTCTATGTATATTTTTTACCCCCCTTTTAAAATTACTATTACCTGTGAAGTGAATATCCGGGGTTTTTGGGTTACTTTGGTTGATGTTTTGCCCAATATTCTCCCTACATTCCTCACTAATCCCAACCCCCACTAACCCCCCACTCTCCCTGACTATGACCCACTCTCTATCTACACTATCTACCCCCTTATTAGTATTACCCCCCACCCTACCCCCAGATCCTAGTTTAAAAGCTCCTCCAGCCATCTAACCATTTTTTCCCCCAGGGCAGTTTGCTTAAAATAATTATAAAAAACAAAAACAAAACAAAAAAACAAACATACTCACCCGTTTCTCCACCACCATTTTTTGCTGCACTGGTCCAGTTCTCCTGCTGCTGCTTGTTTACAGTGGCGTGCCGGGATACGTCATGTGACCACTGCAGCCAATCACTGCAGCTGTGACTTGCCATATTTATAAACAGTACAGGGGCAGGTGAACCAGACCAGTGCTAGAGAAACGGGTGAGTATATAATGTTTTTCTTTTATTTTGAGAAATGATGGGTGTTGTCTGAGATTTTTAATTATCCCGGACAAGCCCTTTAGACCTCATTCACATTTCTGTTTTTCACTGACGTGTGCTGTCCACATTTTCTGTGGACAGCACACGTACCCTTTGATTTAAATGCGTCTGTTCACATTTCAGTATTTTTTTACTCAACGGGGGGCAGTATAAAAATCACAGGGACATGCACTACTTTGATCCACGATGCCAACCAAGCGCGCCCTTTGAAGTCCATGGGTCCGTTAAAATCAGTGACACAACACAGTGTTTTGTCCATGTTGCGTCTGTTTTTCACTGAAGACTAATAGTAGATTCTTTGGAAATTAATTGTCAGCTGAGCAAAATCTGCAAATGACACACGGATGGTAAAAACGGACACACAGACCAACCGTGGATCCTTCACGGACTTCTTCACGGATGAATGAATGCTTTTTTTTAACGGACGTGACACTGACACATAAATGTGAACGAGGCCTTAATCTTCAAAGGGGTCTGCTTAGGAGAATTTATTTTTGTTAGGGTACTCCTGATGACTACCTCCCAACATGATGCCCCAATGCTGGAAAACAGTTCTATCATCTGTAAACTGTGCGAGAAAACAGCAGCAAGTGTAAAGTAAGTATAACACAAATCCTACAATGGTCTGTCTGTGTACTGCATGGACATACGGCTATAAATGGGAGATAATAGGGCTTTTTTAAAAATATATATCTATTTGTAACCAGGCAGCCATTTTAAATCTCCAGACTTTCCATAATGGAGTACAACGTTTATAATGAATGAACTCACCTATATCAGCAATGAGACTTCCCGGCTCCTGGGCCAGCAGGAACTCTTGGACTTTTGGCCAGGCTTTGTAACGTTTGTCATTGAAGTACGGTGCGATCTTCTCATACACATTGTGTACGTGTTGTTTTTCTAAGCGGCTTGCCTCCTTTTCCATCGCCTGTCTCACTAGGTCATTGAACATCTGAAGTGCCTTAAAGCAAAATAGAATATTCTATTCATCTGGAACTAAGCCAGGTGCGATAGCCATCTTCTATGACTGGCACATACAGGACAGGTATGAGGCTTTCCTAGGAGAGGTTAGTGCACAACCAACACCTTGCATGTGCTTATTATAAACCATAATTAATATTCTTACAGAAATCATTCGAATTTTCAGAATTTTTATATGCCTTTTATTGATCTGTTTCAATCCAGTTTATTGAATTCCCACGATATAGATATATTTTCCGCAGCATAGCATACAGGTTGATTTTGCTCAGTCCCTCTCCCCAGTTGGGCTCAGAAGCTTAAGGGCTATGGACGCAGTCGGGGCAATATTGTTATTGCCATTGTCGGACTGGGTTGCCTAGGGCCCACCAGTGAAATTTATTTTGGGGCCCACCATACAGATATATTCATATATTACCTGCTCATACAGCAGCAAGATGCTACCAGATGATTAAATATGGGGTCCCTGCAGCAACTCTGAGAAGGTAGGTCCTGGGGAGAAGAGGACACTGGCTGCCTCTCCTCTATACCTAGAAGTCATCTCAGCTCTGATCGTGTCTATAATAATAAACTTATTAGTTTTTTATAGGCTGGTTGAGGAGCTGTACACTGAATATATGTAAGTCTACTGTGTTATGTGCCACTTGTGCAGGGGGTGGGAGACTAGAGGCCCACCATGGGATTCCCATGTACCCCTGTGGGCCAGTCCGAGCCTGGTTATTGCTCATAATAGTAATAAAGGAATGTATACACAAAGTTTTTTTTTTATGTAGATTAGATCTATGTATGTAGATTGTAAAATAGTTTTTGTGCACTCTGTCATTCAGCCTCCCACATATGTCTGTGGGTATATATTGTACACACATGATGGAAACACTACAGGTTTTCTTCACTGGACTTCCATACGGAAAACCTGCAGCATTTTACAATAGCAATGTGGATTAGATTGCAATAAATCTGAAAAACAAAATTCACATGGAAATTGACACTGTGGATTTTACCCCTTGCAATTCATAACTTCTTCCCTTCTTCCAGAGGATCATGTATGGCCTATAAGACTCCACAAATGCCAATTAAGGCGCTCTCCATAAGGAGAGATAGTACCCTCCAGATACTGACTTAGGCCTCTCATCCAGTTAAGTCAGTACCCTCGGCTCTGCACTGATGAGGGGCAATGACCCCGAAACAGCTGTCTGCAGATGAGGTGCTGGCTTATTTACTATCCGAGTCATGTGTCAAGGACTTTTAAAAGGGTCGAACATTGACTTATAGGATAGCTGTCGTATATCTGGTGGCACTAGACGCAGAACTTGTTAAGAGCTCATTTGCATCCCTTCTTTCCAATGCAGAGGGTGAAATTGCAGCAAAATCCACAAATCTCACGATTTTGAAGCCAATTCCTTGCGGATTTTCTGTAGCAAAATATATCCTATTTGGACTTACCCTAAAAATAATTCTAATTATGCTTTTTATTTTGTTCATCATTTTTGTATCCCCTCCCTTTTTCTTTGGCATAAAAACGTGTGTAAAGCCTCATTCACACGTCAGTGTTTCACAGACGTGTCCAGCACGTGTTCTCCTCGGACAGCACACATCCCCATTCATTTGAATGTGTGTGTTCAGACATCAGTGTTTCATCACTCTCCGTGGTTCCGTTTTTTTTAGCACGGATGCATGTCCTATCTTGATCTGTAGGACACGCCCATTATAGTCTATGGGTCCTTGAAAACCATGGATGCAACACAGATGCCATCTGTGTTGCATCCGTTTTTCACGGATCATTAAGAAGAGATGCTTTGAAAATTATTTTTTAGCTGTTCAGTGTCAGTGAAACATGGATGCAACACGGACAGCAAAAAACGAACACACAGACCCAACACGGATCCTTCACGGACAGCTTCACTAATCTGAGCACGGATACGGACGTGTGAATGAGGCTTAACCCTGTGTTGTGTGTCCTAAACCACTAACATAGAAGCCGTGCACAGTGAGTCACGTGTAACTATGTTAACTGTGGTAGGCGTGTGCACGATTTTACTCAAGCATCTGAGACATTTTTTAAAGATTGCTTATGACACCTAATAACACTTTACATAACATTTGTGACTGTAAGAACTAGCAGAACACACGTAGGTAATGACAGGACACACTTAGTATATGAGTTGTGCCTATTTTACAGCAGTATTAATAGCCTGTAGGAACGTTCACCTTAGAGGTTCTCTCACTTCAGCAAGTGGCATTTATCATTTAGAGAACGTTAATATAAGACACTTACTAATGTATTGTGATTGTCCATATTGCTTCCTTTGCTGGCTGGATTCATTTTTCTATCACATTATACGCTGCTCGCACCCAGGGGTTACAGCCACCGCTGCAGCGCAAATATGGCCTGTACGGGTGCTGCTGCCCATGTGTGCCTATATGTGCCCCCACGATCCCAGCCACCAGAGAGGCTGGCACTTTTTACTATAGTGTGCAAGCACGACCACCATTTCTGGATTGCAGGGTGGTCATGATCCCTGGATATGAGCAATGTATAATCTAATGGAAAAATGAATCAAGCCAGCAAAGGAGGCAATATGGACAATCACAATACATTAGTAAGTGCCTTGTAGTAACTCTGTCTACGTGATAAATGCCATTTGCTGAAGTGAGAGAACCCCTTTAAAATCTAAACAGAATCTATGACGAACTCCATTTGCCTCTGCATAAAATCAGAAGCTCAACTCATGTCCATTTCAGTTTGACTGCATAACATTTTTTGTTCTGTTTTAGGTAGATTTTTTTTACCACTGACTAAAAACATCCTCTTTAGGGCTCATGCACTTGACCGTAGTTTTTGTCCGCATCCAATCTGCATTTTTTGCTGGGGCTGCAAAAGATGCGGACAGCACACTGTCTGCATCCGTGTGTCCACTACAATACCCTGCAAAAAATGTTTTGCAGACAAGAATAGGACATTTTGTAGGAATAAAAAAAAAAAATGGATGCAGGCGGGCAAGTATCCGTGTTTTGCGGACTGCAAAAGCGGCTATGGCTGTTTGCATGAGCCCTTAGACGGGGTATTCAACTAGTTTTTGTAAAAGGTCCACTTACCTGGGTCTGCGGTCAGGTGAAGGCCCCGGCTGAACATCAACAGTAATGATGTCCTGTTTCGGAAACTGTGTAGAGCTAGTGACATCAAAATATATTATTTGTTAGTGGATAAAGTGGACCAGACCCTAAAAGTAAGACCCCCCCCCACCAGATCCCTAAACTCATCCTGCCCCAACCAAGACACCTTAAATTAGTTCAAGCCTTAGCCCAGACCAGATCCTCTATACTTCTAGGCACCACTACACACCATCTCCTGTCACTGGTCAACATTAGAACCTTGTGTAACCAGGCCTTAGCAGGACTGAAAGTACTTAAAGGGGTATTCCCATCTCAGACAATGGGGGCATATCACTAGGATATGCTCCCATTGTCAATCACTGGCTCGGCTATTTCCGTCAGCTCCATAGAAATGAATGGGAGCGGTGGGCGCGCATGTGCAGTGCGCTCCCGTTAATTTCTATTGGAGCAGCGGGGAGCTGCGCCTGGTGGTGGCCGGACCCCGGGAAACCTGGGGTCCTCCAGGAACAGCGCTCCTCTCTCCATTCTCGATATAGATGTGGGTCCCAGCGGTGGGACCCGCATCTATCAGACAATGGGGGCATATCCTGTATCGTATCCCTTTGTCTATGATGGGAATACCCCTTTAAAGATGCATTGGAGGAGGTCCTCTGGAGGGTTCAGACATCCATCTTCCCTGGTTTGACTGGCCTGGACTGTTCTGGTTTGGCTATTTTTGGAAGCCTAATAGCGGTGAATGGAGGGGTGCCAGGGTATGCATTATATCCTCTCCATGTATGCCATGGAATTTTCAAAAATAGCTGTTTTCGGGAGTCCCGTAGCAGTGAATGTAAAGGCATATCTTGTTCATATGTTATAAATGTCCAGATGGAACAACCCTTTAAAGACCACTGCTTTAGAAGTTACTGGTTAGTTTATTTGGGGGGTACTATCTCTCCTTGGGGAGAGAGCGCCTTAGTCGAGCGCCATGCTCTCCTGGAATTCTGGGAAGAAAGGGATGCAAATGAGCCTATAAGTCTCCTCAGGCTGACTAAGACGCTCTCTCCCCAAGGAAAGATAGTACCCCCCCAGATCCAGACTTAGGCTTCTCACCCAGTTTAGCCAGTACTCTCTGCTCTACACTATTGAGGAGCAATCACCTAGAAACAGCTGTCTGCAGATGAGATGCTGGCTTATTTAATATCCCAGTCATGTCTCAAGGCCTATTTAAAGGGTCGAACATTGACTTACAGGATAGCTGCCTTACAGCTGGTGGCATCAGAGGCAGATCATATTAAGAGCTTAACTGCATCCCTTTCTTCTGGTTAGTTTATGGCACAATTCTAATGACAAGAATGCCATTTTTCTGAAAACCATATCTATCAAGCCAGTTTTTCTGACTCTTACAATATCTTTGTATCTGTCTGATTTACAGCAATATTTCTGACACATTTTTCACAGTAACAACCTGGCGTACTTCAGTAGATTGAGGACTCTTTTCAATCAAAGTGCATCGTCTTAAGGGCAGTACAAGGGTTCTTTCAGAAGAGCTACGTTCACATCACATTGAAATGCGATGTGTGAATCCATCTTCAGTCGCTGATTGCATTGCAGTTTTATAAAAAATGTACTGTAACACTAAACTGATTAGAGCTCTGTTTGCAATATATCCATTTATAGTATCACACAGCTCATGATAAAAAAAAAAAAACGTTCCCATCCGGGTGCAGAGCGGACATTCACACACATGATTTTCCACACAGATTATCAGTCTGTGCAGAGAAAATCAAAGCATGCACTAGTTAGGTCAGACTAAACGTGCCTCAACAAATTCTTGCTAACTTGTTCCTTTTGACAAATTTCCAGTATAGTTTGTTTCCAAAGAGGAAGCAATACATCCAATACAAAAAACACACAATTACAGGAAGCAAGTACATATTTTGTGGTGCAATAGTTCAACAGAACCCAAGGCACTAAGGAGGTCTTCATACACAGCAGATTTTGTTGCAGAAAATTTCAGCAACTGAAAATCACTTCCCTTCATTTTATTGAAGTTCTTCTAGCAGCAAGAATGTGGGTTTCTGCTATCCTCAATCAGATAAATGGATTTTTTGCAACAAAACCTGTTGCTTGTGAAGGCACCATATCCACACTTCACTGCAACATCTGGACCCCTGTGGATCTACTGAGCCCAAATTAAGACCTAAAAAACCCTTTAGTGATCTAATGGGTTGTGCCCGAGTGTTTTGAGGCACAATGAATCATAGCTTTTAAACGGCTGAAATACAAGCACATTATACAGTATTATCAAGGTTATGGACTCTTTCGGGGAAATTTATTTAAATGATTGCATTTTACTCAGACTGTCCCTCCTGTACAGTGTTCATTTTGATACTTGACTCTGATATCTGACCATATCCTAAAATGAACACTGTACATTATAGCTAAACTCTTATCACACTGATAAAGATATGCCTTAAATGAGTGTTTATGAGGTCAGGAGATCAGCGATAAGGCTTCACATGAGCTGTCTCTGCTGATTGGTTTTTAAACTGTGTATATCACAAAATCTGCTGAAAACTTTTACTAAAGACCCAATTGAAAGAAAAAATATTTTTAGCCCAAAATGAAATCATTAAAATTTTTTCCAGAAGCTGTCTATAGCCTTTAGTATCCAGATTTCTCATGCATCTACTGAACTGGTCAGAAATCAACGTGATGATCAAAGTCAAGTTTTAGAAGAATCTTTAGGATTATTCATATGGACCATGGGAAACTTGTCTCGGACAAGTCTTTCGGACAATAAAAACAAGGACGAGTTTTTAAAAAGACCACACACAGATGGAGTCTGTCTACTGTCCTTTATTTGCACAGACCCAGGCCAGGACTGGCCATCTGCTCGACCGTGCATTTGCCCGGTGGGCCGCAGGCCCGCACCATTATGTGGGCCGGTGGGCCGCAGTGCCGCACAATAATGTTTGGGGGCGGGGGCAATAAAAAAGTGCCGCCCGCTGGCTAAGTGCGCAGTGCGCACAGTTCTTTAATTCGACAGACCCATTTACATAAGTGAATGAGTCTTGCAAGAAAATTGGAGCTGGAAATCTCATCCATATACTGTGTACAAAACAAGCAGTGTGTATTGAATTTGGAATTTGTAACGTCAATTCATGTTGTGGATCTCTCCAGCGGTTTTCATTCTTTGCAATAGAAAAAGGGAAGACCACTGGCTTTTCTGTGGCAAAACCGCATGTAATACATCAGGTATTTGTGTTGATTTGTGCTGCAGAAATGGAGCAAAAGCCACAGCAGTTTTTTTTTAACTTTATTTTTTGACACATGTGGACAGCTTGGGTTACATGGCCATTTTGAAGATTATGTCCCTCTGATTAATCTATTTTTAATTTATTTCACTAAAATTTCTTAATGAAATATAAAATGTAATGTAAGATGAATGGAATTTACTTTCAGTTGCAGAAATTTTCTGAATTTCAACAAAATTTGCCAAGTGCGAAGGCACCCTTATCTGGAAAACAGCTTGTTCTGGATAATTGCCTATAACATTGGTCCATAAAAAGGACCTTTAGCCTAGGACTTTATGTCGATCTTGGCCATGACCGGCCAAGACTGGAGCCCCAGCCTTAGACATAATACTGTGTAATTGATGCACTATTGCAAACAAAGCTCTCAATGTATAGTTGGTTAGTAAATTATTGTTAAAACTGCTATGCGATCAGCAAGTAATGCAGGTTTCACATGCACATTTTAACATGTATTTTTAGAGTCTTTACTGGGGTTTTTATTGTGTTTTTTAGTTCAAAAACACTGCAGCCAGGTATTACTTTAAAGGGGATGTCCCATTATGACAACATAGGGTCAGTCACACATGCCTCTCCATTCAACTCTATGAGGAGCGCTTGTACTTGGCTCTCCCCCCCTCCTGCTGGTCCATTCAAATAGGGAGCACAGGTCCCCGTTCTCCTGATGGGTGGGGGCCCCAGCAGTCAAGCCCCTACCAATCAGATATGGATGTGTTATCTTGTAATCTTAATGGGATATCCTCTATAAGGTCTACACGAAAATATTGTAAAGTCGACATACACAGCATTTTGTTGTTTTTTTTTTAAGGCCAGTGGCATTTTTTTTTCAAAGCACAGCAGGGGAGATTTATCAAAACTGGAGTAAAGGAAAACTGGTTTGGTTGCCCCTAGCAACCAATCAGATTCAACCTTTCATTTTCCAAAGGAGCTCGGAAAATGAAAGGTGGGATCTGATTGGTTGCTATGGGCAACTAAGCCAGTTTTCCTTTACATCAGTTTTGATAAATCTTCTCCCAGAATGCTCTAAGTATGGCATTTTTCTGTTTTTTTTCCCCATACGCCTCTCTACAGAAAAAAAGTCTAAAAATATTACAAAATACTTTGAAAATGCACCATTAATACTTGAAATGTACTGCATTTTTTACAGGCATTTTAAATTGCTGAAAAAAAAGTGGCTTAATAGCAAAAGTTGGTAACTGAGAGAGCAGAAGAGGCAGGCTTCCTAGCCGACTGTCATACTGTACTTACAGCAACAGCACCATAAAAAACAATGTACCGTAGGTCTCAGGAAAGCAGGTACATGGCCAGCACAAAAGACGGTTCATGCTACACACAAGCATATACTCCATAACATAGAGGCTTCAGAGCTTGTTACCTGTATGAAGAGATGATCGGCTCCTCTGATGGCTCAGTCTTCTGCAGACATCTTTCCTGTTACTGGCAAAAGACAGCAGAACAAAGAGGAGCAAATCTCTAAGTGAATGAAAGTTTCTCCTCACCTGTCGGTGGGGGAGGAGACACTAAAGCCGCAGGTGTGCAGACGTAAGAGAGAAACTGGAGACCTCTCCATGTCTGTGATTATTCAGCAACCTGAACACCACTCCTCCAAGATGTAAGACAAAGGAGCTGCTCACTTGTGCTTGCGGTTTGTCCTCTTTAACGTATTCCCTCTGTGAACAAGTTACAACGTGTAATCTGCACTTTATTTGCCCTCCATACAAAATCTTATCAAATGTAGTTCAAGACAAAAGCCTTGTAAATGCAAAGGTCTGCACAACATTGTACACAACACAAGCATAGGTGAAGCTATGGCAGACAACGACAGATCTCATATTTAAAGGGGTAGTGTCACAATAGTATTTTAGATATGTCACGCCGTCCTATCAGTTTGGGACACTTGAGACCTCCACTGGTCTTCTGAATAGTTGTGCCCCAGTAAGGGCCCATTCACACAACTGTGTGAATGGGTCCGCATCTATTCCGCAATATTGCGGCCCCGTTCACCTCTATGGGAGCGGGTAGCCGCCGCACGGAGCCAGCTCCGTGCCGCGGCTCCGCATAAAAAGATAAAACGTGTCCTATACTTGTCCGCTTGAGCATAGGCATTTTTAATGGGGCGCCCGGCTGTGTGTTCCGCAGCGCTGCAGAACACACGCCGGGCGGCAGCCGTGGTATTGCGGGTCCATATTTTTGCGGACCTGCAATAATACGGCCGTCTGAATGGGGCCTAATTCGCACACACCTACACTCCACAAAACAATATCTTTGAGCCTATGGAAAAATTTCAAAGACTGTCGGGGTGGAGAACCTTCCATATGCAAAGTCATACTAAGCCAAGAAGAAACACGAGACACCAAATTTTGGGTAAATAGGAGTGTCCACAGCTTTATTTATTAAACCAAATTAACTAATTTAATAGCACAGAAAGGCTTGATTGACGTGCTCCACCTCCATCTGACCATTTCTTTCTATACGCTAACAAAACGCTGTCCAACAGCAGGCATGTAGGATCCAAAAACAGCCTTCAGGGCCAACTCTCAGCCAAGGAGAGGAATGAGAAGCCCTTCTTGAATCACTGACCACCCTCGTCCTCGCCACACCATCTTGTAAACCTGACAAAAACATATCTATACCAATGGAATTCAGTTGAACCCCATCCTCCAACAAAAGTTTACAATTATCCCCTTCCGGCATTCAATGGCGGAAAGCAATGCCCCACAAGGAACATACATAACAACCAATAGGAACATTGGCAGGAGCATTTGATAACAGCCAGGTCCTTGGCACCCCACCAACCACTTCAGACCAAAGTAAAACACAATTCTCAAATAACAGCAAGCAACGCCCCAAAATGGCTTCAATCAACTAAATCAACTCCGCTAGCTTCAACTGCCCTAGATCAATACCACTGGCATTGATGGCAAGTACCAAAGGAGACTGACATCTGTGACAGATAGAAATAATTTCAGGCAGCATCTGTACCTACTGTAACCCCCTGATTCAATGCCAATGGACCACCACTGAATGTAAACCCAGGGACAGACCAGGTGACTGGTGTATGCCGGGCCGGCCACTGGACATATGAATGCCCTGTTAGCCACACCTGTGGAAACTGACGGCCTGAAAAAACAAGATCAGGGCGAACATATGACCTAAAACATTGCTAATGCCAGCGGACAAATGTTTGGTTTGCTAAGCCCCCATGAAGGACCAATAAAAGCTTTTGCAGTAAAGAAAAAGACACTGGGGGTCTGTAATCCCAAAATACTCATTCTTCAACCCCTTAACCACCTGATGAACAACAAACGCTTTGATGACATCTTGACAACCCCACAATTTCAACATAAAAGCAACCCCTGAAAGAGCTTTATCCACTGCAGAAGCAGAGAAACCCGCTTGAAGCAAATGAGCTAAATGCAACCTATCATCAACAGGAAAATTGCCAGCAATTATCTGAGGCCATACAATGTCTCTTCCAGGTAGAGGGCTCCATGCAGCATCAGTGAACAGCTCAAAGTCCACACTAAATTGCTCCATCTCCTGACAAACTCCCTTACCATTGAACGCATGTTCCAAGTCTTTCACACCAATAAGTCTTCCCTCATACTCTGAAGAACTCTGCTAAAATGATGAGGACTCTGGACTCCCCGAGTTGCCAGAGACAATCACTGAGCAAACATATGACCTACTGTATTGGAATAATACGGCACAGAAAAACTAATAGACCCAAAAGAGATTGCAACTGCTTCAAGGTCACCTTCATTGCTAAGGCTACTTTCACACTAGCGTTAGTACGGATCCGGCGGGTGAAGGGACCCGCCGGATCCGTACTGAGTAATACAACCTTGTGGATCCGTAATTCCGGATCCGGTTGTATTAGCTTTTAAACGGATCCGGAATAACCTCTATTGAAAGTCAATGGAGGACGGATCCGTTTACAAGTGTGTCCACACCAAACGGATCCGTCCCCATTGACTTGCATTGGGGGTCATTCCGGATCCGTTTAGGTGCGGATAACTAGTACGGAGAGCAAACCGCAACATGTTGCGGTTTGCTCTCCGGTCTGAAGACTGAACGGAATGCTTTCAGGAGCATTCCGTTGTCTTCAGTTCAGTTTTGTCCCCATTGACAATGAATGGGGACAAAACGGAAGCGTTTTATTCCGGTATTGAGCCCCTATGACGGAACTCAATACCGGAATTCCATAACGCTAGTGTGAAAGTAGCCTTAGACTACCTAGTCGATACTGACCTCCAAATGCTCCAACTTGCCGCAGGAAGGCTTAAAACCATCGCACAGGAATCAATCCCAAGATAGACAAACTGGTACAAGGGCCCACAGTCTTGTTCTCCACAACAGAAATGCCAAAATGAAACATCAGCTGTCTAAAAACCTGCAAAGCCAATGCAGGAGCATCCGAGTCCCGCGGGCCTACAAACAAATAATGATCCAAATAATAGATGATGGAATGGACACCTGATTCATGGTGACCAACCCATTCTAAAAAATACTGAACACTTCAAAATAATTACACGAGATGGAACAGCCCATTGGCAAACAAGTATGAACATAAAACTTGTCATCAAGTCAACAGCCCAACAAAAGTAAACACTTAGTGTGAACTGGAAGTATGTGAAAGGCAGACTCTATGTCTGATTTAGGCTACTTCAACACTTGCAGTGCAAGTGCACGTGTGGGGCTGGAACTGCGCTCCGGCCCCATTCACTGTAATGGGGGCGGGCCGCGGATCCGGTCGCAGCGCATTAACCCCTGTGCACTTGCGGTAGCACGGATCCGGTGGGATGTTCACCCACCAGAACAGCCTGCCGGAGCCCCGCACCACAAGTGTGGAAGTAGCCTTAGCTAACAATACTCTATCACCCGATTGACGAACTAAGTGAACCGCAACATCAAATGATGTTTCATATATGAAACAGCTGCAATGTCTTTGGAGATTCCATGACTGAACAATTCCCCAGGACCAATAATCAATCAACATGAATTTGCCTGGTTCCTTCTTAGGCATAAGGCCAAGAGGAGAAACCTTGCAAATTAGGATACCTCCGGCCATACCACCCAAAGCATCCTCTGCCCGGAACTTCTCCTTAGCCACCTCCATGTTTTCTTTGATAGAGACAAGATTGTCTGACAAAAATAACACAGAGGACTGATTATAGGGAATAATGAACCCAGAACTAAACTCACTCTTCCTGGGTATATTCTTAACCATGACTCCATCTTGAAGATACCGGCATTCTCCATAGCACCAACAACACCAGGATGTGTGGACTATCGTAAACAACGAATGGCCAGGTGCACACCCCACACAAACTAAGCTCTCATGGCAGAATTTTGCAAGACTCAAAAAATCTGCATTGTCCTTCACTGTAGAGCCAACAAGCTCCTTTAGGGTTGTTGGGCCACAACTCCGGGTGAACCACCTGTAACTGTGGTGCTGGACAGATAGGAATGACTCTGCCTTTGCACCAAAATTAACCGAAGCCAAACATCAGTCGCCCAACCAATTTTGGGCATCAAAGCCATCTGTCTTCTATACTCCTCATCATAGCGCCACCAAGTGGCTCCTCCATGCAGCTTGTGTGCACTGAAAATGCTGTCTAAATAAACAAACAACTCCCTTTTTCTGGAAAACGCTGGCAAATGACTTGAAACCAAATGCCAAATGTTTTCTTCAGCTTTACCTTCCTATGATATCCTCTCTTTAAAGAATGCTCCTTGTCAACAGTCACATGATTCACCGAAACCAAGGACCAGATATCCAGAAATTCATGTTTCCGCTCCTTGATGACAGTGGACAGGTGAGTGACAAGAGGCAAGACACCACAAAACAAAGAATCATAAATCGACCCATATTAACAGCCTGATCTGTAGCCGATTGTGAAACCTTTGTAACGGCTGCAGAGCCCAATGTACTCTCTCCACCATCCAAACGACTGCAGTGCCTCCGACATCTCCTCCAACTGCATCTACGATGACAACTCTTCTTCCTTCTGTCTGCCTGCTCTAATCCTACAATAGCAATTAAAGAAACCGGATGGGCACCATCTGTGCGAATATGAATCCAAAAGAACCTGTTGTGACAATGGCCGCCTGCAGGACAGCCAGTTGACGTCTGAACAGGTGACGACACCAGAACAAGAATGCATATGTGACGAATCAAGCCCCAACGGTGCCGAAGGACTCACTGCAGAAACTGCAGCTGCAGTAACACATTGCACGACTGCAGTATCAACTAGGGTACAGGCTCCCAATACTGCATGGGAATCCTGCAACACCTTGTACCCTGCTGCAAAGATGAACTGCAGTATGTGACCCCTGCCTCGTGTGCAGCAAAGCATCCAGCAACCTTATCCATCAGTCTGGGATCAGTGGGGTGTCGATGCAGCGCCTACTACTGCTCAGTCTGAGCTGGAGACCTCAGTGAATATTACTCTGCAACTCATCTGCCACTGGAAACCACAGCCTTTGCCGCTGAATCCAGCATTACGGACCTTGTGGCAGAAGCACCTGCTACAGAAGATCCTAAAGAGATTGTGGATTTCATGAAGGCCTAAGCCTTGAGAGCTGCACGAAAAAAAATAAAGAGCCAAGAGACATGGGTAAGGACCTGGCCCTGCTGTGTGTGAAGTTGGCTTGCCTGTATATACAGTACTTGTATTATATTACAATCAACACAATAGCGAAATGAGATCATATATCATAGACTGAATACAGTTTCTAAAATGCTGATCAGTTTGCAGCCTTAAGGGAATATTTACACCCAGAAGACTTGCTGGAAAATATATGCAACTAAAAAGCAGTTCCAGTCGTCTGAGTTGAATTGTTATGGTGGAAAGCACATGTTGCAACTAATCTGTTGTGTGTCAATATACTCTAAGGGCTTATGTGAACAAGCGTTTTTCATCCGCACATGCCTCATGCACATGACTGTAGCAGGTCTGTGCTCGTATTGTGGCACTCAAACAGCGGGTCCGCAATATACGGGCACCGGCCCTGTGTGCACCATATAACGGATGTAGACCCATTCACTTGAACTACGGAGTGCTTCCGTGGGTTTTCTGTCCATGCCTCTGCACCACAAAAAAAGTACTGCCCCTAGGGAGTGTCCATTCATTGCACAGCCACTGGAGCTCCAGAGTGGGGACTACGGTGAAGCACTACTATCAGTGCCACGACTACCACCCCCATCCTCCTCTCCACCTTCCCCGGAGGGCCGCTTCACTAGCATGTAGTTGTGTTTGCTTTGGATTCTGTTTGGTTTTTATTTGTCTTGGCTGTCTCGTGGGTTATAATGCACAGCAGGGTCAGTTCTGCGCGTCTTTATTGCTGCACACTGTCATTCACCGCTCTCTAGGTAGGTGGGCCCTGAGGACTGGCGTTGAGGAACACTGAATTAGACAATATATTGCTAGAACGGGGGTGCATTTTCTGATGACACATTCCCTTCAATATATAGTGAGTGCTACTAAACTGATAACATGAGTTAAAGGGTTTCTGTCATCAGAATTTAGCAGTGCAAACCGAGTGTCATTTGCAATGCGCAAATGACACCTGATGACAGATAAGTTAATTTTATAGTTTTCTGTAGCGTAGGTTTGGAGAAAATAGCGTTTTTAAAATATGTAAATGAGCTTCCCTAGATGCAGGGGGCGTTAACCCTGCACCTAGTAGCGGCGTAATTCCTCCTCTTACCCCTCCTCCGTTGCGGTGATGGACAGGACCAGGCAGCCAGCTCTTTTGGCTCCCGGCCCTGTCCGAGTGCGAAATCACGGAAAGCGCATGCGCAGATTGTTGATCGCAATGCGCAGGCGCGGGATTTCGGACTCGGACAGGGCCGGGAGCCAAAAGAGCTGGCTGCCTGGCCCTGTCAATCACCGCAACGGAGGAGGGGTAAGAGGAGGAATTACGCCGCTACTAGGTGCAGGGTTAACGCCCCCTGCACCTAGGGAAGCTCATTTACATATTTTAAAAACGCTATTTTCTCCAAACCTACGCTACAGAAAACTATAAAATTAACATATCTGTCATCAGGTGTCATTTGCGCATTGCAAATGACACTCGGTTTGCAATGCTAAATTCTGATGACAGAAACCCTTTAAGGAACCCGTTGAAATTCTATGCCAAGAGGCCTCCACCACTTGATCTGGCCCTAATGCTGATGAATACAATGTATTAATGGTACATCTATGCGATTTGTCTCCTTACATTGGACCTTTACTTGGAAACATCCTAATTTTTCACGTACCGGATGTGTAGACATATAATGACACAGGTCATACATGACATATTTTTGGTAATTATGGTATTGATGAGTGATCAAAGTGACTGAGTTTTACTGCACAGATAATGCATCACTTCATCTTGTAAATTAGAAATGTCATAGTTACAGGAGGGTGTGACCACATTATTGCTCAGCTATACTCGTAATACAAGAAATGTTCACAGGACTCATTACAGAATCATCTTAGAAAACCATGTTGTTTTGTCTTAAAGGGAATGTGTCATCAGAAAATGACCTATTGTTTAAATCACATTTTCATGTTTAACATATTTTTTAAGAATTTATGATGACGTTATGTTTAATTTTCCATGCCAATATCTATATTTAAAAAAAAAACATAAAATCCTGCAGTTTTCGCACTGGCCACTAAGGCCACTTTCACACAAGCAGCAGCATGGATCCGGCGGATCCGTGCTGCCGCAAGTGCACGTGTGGGGCCGGAACCGCGCTCTGGTACCACACCTGCACCATACACTATTTTGAGGAGGAGGGGGTTAAACTTTCCTGTCCCCGTAGCTCCCGACCTCTCCCTGCAGCTCCAGAGGGCGGCGCGCACAATGGGAAGATTCCCCACAGCGCCCCCTGCTGGAGGGAGGAGAGAGCTGCGAGGACAGGTAAGTGCAGGGTCACGGAACCGTCATGAACTCCATTGAAAGTCAATGGAGAACGGATCCGTTTACTATTGTGTCATACCGAACGGATCCGTCTCCATTGACTTGCATTGGGGGTCATTCCGGATCCGTCTTGGTGCGCATCCCCAGGACGGAGAACAAACCGCAGCATGTTGCGGTTTGCTCTTTGGTCTGGAGACTGAAGAGAACTGAACGGAATGCTTTTAGGAGCATTCCGTTCTCTTCAGTTCAGTTTAGTCCCCATTGACAATGAATTGGGACAAAACTGAAGTGTTTTATTCCGGTATTGAGCCCCTATGACGAAACTCAATACCGGAATATATAAACGCTAATGTGAAAGTAGCCTAAGTCTAATAATAGGTGCCACGTCTTGGTCTGTACAGATCACTTTACTGCAGTTATCTGCTTATCTGTCACTCTAATCCTGCCTGTAATGATATCACCTCTGTGTACAGATAAGATAAGACAATCATAATACAATGGCCCCTGCACAGGTCACAAAGCATGCCTGGAAAACTCTCCCATAGAAGTCAATGAGGTCCCATTGTATGGCCCATAAGAATGCCATACAGCAATTTTCTTGTCCCCTTGTTGGGCAAATCTTCTGTGCTGTCCACACAGGAGATCTGTACATAAGATGGTCATTGATGGAGGGTCATATGACTGGGCAAAAATAACTCCAGACACATCACTCAGCCTTCTCCACTCAAATATACCACATTTGCCATCTGCACTTGAAATCTGGAGAGTTTAGTGCAGGTGCAGTGTATTTTAATGGAGGAGACTGAGTGATCTGCCTGCTCACATAACCCTCCATCAGCATTTTATGGACAGGACTGCTGTGTGGACAGCACAAAGGACTTGGCCAACAAGATATAATACCGTATGAAATATAGAAAATGGTGCAGAATATCAACAAAGACTATACTAGTAAGTGCCATATACAGTGACGGACTGGGGTGCCTAGGGCCCACCAGTAAAATTTATTTTGGGGGCCCACTGTATGAATACATTCAATTATTACCTGCTCACACAGCAGCAAGATGCTACCAAATGATTGAATATGGGGTCCCTGCAGCCACTGTGAGAAGGTAGGTCCTGGGGAGAAGAGGACACTGGTAGCTTTCCTCTATACCTAGAAGTCATCTCAGCTCCAATCGTGTCTATAATAATAAACTGGGGAGTTTCTTTAATAATCTATTGAGTTTTTCATATGAACACAGGCTGGTTGAGGGGCTGTACATTGAATATATGTATGTAGTGCAGTAAGTCTACTGTGTTATGTGCCACTTGTGCAGGGGGTGGGAGACTAGGAGCCCATCGGGGGATCCACCTGTACCCCTGTGGGCCAGTCCAAGCCTAGCCATATAGTCATCTTACAAATATATACAGTAGCCGGAAAGTGGCCAACCCCTTTAATGCTTTTTAAATGCTGTTAAGAACAGTTCAGGCTGTTCAGCCGGGCAATAATGTGGTCACACCCTGCTATAAGTATGACATTTCTAATTTACAAGATGAAGTGATGCATTATCTGGGCAGTAAAACTCAATCACTTTGATCACTCATCAATACCATATTTACCAAAAGTATGTCATGTATGTCCGCTCCCATAATCATGTTCAGGAAACAGAATAAATAAAGACAGATTAGAAGGAAAGGAGATGTGCTGTTATCTGGTTTTAACTGGCGAATAACATTTTGGTGACACATTTCCTTTTAGAGTGAACATTAACTTTTTGCCCGGAAAGCAAGTGTCCAGTCACAAATTCTCATCGACATGGTGTTTGCTTTTTTTGTTCTGAAGTATCGGTTGTCAGTACCTTCCTGACAACCTATATAAGAAATGACTGGTATTCCTTATACACATTCCCGGAGCTTTATAGAAGCCACTGCTTAGGACCTAAATGTACACCCAGGCCTCAGGAGAAGACATTTGTGGATCTCCTGATTAGTAGGACCTAATAGATTTAGGTAACCTAATAGATGAAACCCAATTTGGGTTTTTCTGCTTTTGTCAGATGTGTAACTTAAATAAATTGCTACTTAATGTGCATCTTCACCAAAATAATAAAACTTAAATGTGGCCTTGAACTGTTTTTAAAGGATGATGAAGATCAGATCACTTGGAGTGGCGCTGTGTAAGGAGTTCTCGTCACCAGAATATTGATGGAGAAGTAGATGTTTATTGGAATGATGTCTACGCGTTTCGGAGGATCAGTGCCTCCTTCTTCAGGACAATAAACTTGAACTGTTTTTATTTTTTATTTTTACTGTGCATGGGAACAAGAGGCAACTGGTCATCCATTTTGGAAGCTACCAATGTGACGGGTGCAAATGTGAGCAAACACAAAAAATACCACTATAATGTGCACCAGTACAAAAACTACCCCCTTATTATGTACGTTAGTACATATCAGATCCTCAGACCCCCATAACCGATCCTCAGATCAGATACCCATGTCAAATCTCACATGAGACCCCTCCCATCGGACCAGACCCCCCATATCAGACCTCAGATCAGACCCCCTTTAGACCTCCATGTCAGAACTCAGATCAGAACCCAGTTTCAGACTTCAGATCAGACCCACACCTGCATGTTAAACCCCCTCATATCAGACAACCTTTAGACCTCCATGTGAGACCCCCATATCAGATCTCGAATCAGGACTCCATGTCAAGCCCATTCCCCATATTAGACCCCTTTTAGACCTCCATGTGAGACCTCAGATCAGGACTCATATGAGACAGGGCCCCCATATCAGACATCAGATCAGACCTCCATCAGACCTCCATGTGAGACCCCCCAAGTATCAGACCACAGATCAGACTTTAAAATAAATTAATGTACCTCTCCTGCTCCTCCGGCAGTCACCCCGTCTGCCACTCTCCAGTCCAGTCGAGCTCCCTTTTCTTCTCTGGGCCCACAGCCTGGAAGAGACCAGGGAGGAGGGGTGAGTTCAGCACTCATAGCGTGTCACTTTCCCACCTCCTGCAGACTAGTGAGCGCTTCCATAATGGAAGCATTCACTATTATTCACTTTATAAGACACACTGCGTCTTATAAAGCGAAACATACAGTGCGGTTTGATTAGGAGTCCAGTTGCAACTGCGACAGCTGTGACTCCTATACCTACGCCAGTGGAAGTGTGCCCCCTTAGGATTCCAGAGCATAGGTAATCAGTATTAAAGTTTCAGAAAATCCCTTTAAAAATTTTCCCCAAAAAATCAGACTCTAGCAAATCTGAAACTTTTGCAATTTGTTTCAGGCAAACTGCTCAGAATAGCACCTGACTTTTTACAGATTAGAAGACAACAGGTCAAGTAAGATGAGAAAGGAGCATCTCATGACCATGGCACCCTGGCCTGCGGGCTTGCCCATAATGCCTTGTAGTCAGACTCAGTCAATCATGACTGTACTGACACATGTCATAGGCACTATATAAGTAGAGTGGCCACCTGCTTCATCCCAAAAAGGAGGACATTTTAGGCCACACCCCAACCTGCCAAACCACACCCCCAACCTGCTAAACCACGCGCCTCTCCCAGTACGTGCCCGGCAAAAAAAAAAAAGAGAGAGAGGAAAACCTTAAAGGGGTTGTCAGGGTTCAGAGTTGAACCCAGATGTACCCTTAATTTCACCCAGGCAGCCGGGCAAGGGCAAGGGTTCTTCTGTTCACAATTACACACTGCCCTAATGGGCCGGCTTTACCGCTGCCGTTTTACTGGCCGGCGGGTATTCTGTATCCAGCAGTGCCGGAGTCAGTGAATTCCAGCAGGCTGTTCTCTGCTGGAACAGCCTGCCAGAATCACTAACTCAGATGTGAAAGTAGCCTAATACAGCGCCCCATACCTCTTACATCCAGTGACGTCTTCTTTGATGTAGACATTCTGTGTCCTCAATCTTCTCCATTCAGACCAGACCGCCATGATGATTTCTTTCAGCCATCTCTTCTCTCTGCGGAATTTGACAGACAGACATCTTAGTTTCCTACTTTTCCATCATTCTCCCACCTTCTTGAACACCCCATCCTGCCACCCCCAATACTCAGACACTGTGCTCCCCAGATAGTACTTCCTTTAGTAATTATTGGCACACAGTGCTCTAATAAAAATAACTTCGCTACTAAAGTGCAACCAAAATGTTCCCCAAAAATAACTGTGCTAAGCTGATAGCGTGACAGGGTGCCCCCCACAATAATAGTGCTCCCCAAAGTCCCAATAGAAATAATTAGTGCCACCAGTAGAGTCAATGTCCCCATAATGTGTGCCAATCCCCACTGTGTGCCCAAAAAAAATCTTAGTGCCCCCAGTTGAGCTACATAGTTCCCTATAATTTGTGCCAGTATAAAATACTCCTATATAGTGCCCCCATAGTGCCCCTCCCCTTGTCCCCATGGTGCCTGACATAAGGTGCCAGTATAAAATGCCCCCATAATGTGTGCAGTATAAAATGCCCCCCTCAGACCTCAGATCAGGGTCTTGTGCCCCCATCAGACCTCAGATCAGCGTCTTGTGTCCCCATCAGACCTCAGATCAGCGTCTTGTGTCCCCATCAGACCTCAGATCAGCGTCTTGTGACCCCATCAGACCTCAGATCAGGGTCTTGTGCCCCCCTCAGACCTTAGATCAACATCTTGTGCCCCCATCAGACCTCAGATCAGCGTCTTCTCTTGTGCCCACATCAGACCTCAGATCAACACAATGTGCCCCCATCAGACCTCAGGTCAGCGTCTTGTGCCCCCATCAGACCTCAGATCAGCGTCTTGTGCCCACATCAGACCTCAGATCAGCGTCTTGTGCCCACATCAGACCTCAGGTCAGCGTCTTGTGCCCCCATCAGACCTCAGGTCAGCGTCTTGTGCCCCCATCAGACCTCAGGTCAGCGTCTTGTGCCCCCATTAGACCTCAGGTCAGCATCTTGTGCCCCCATCAGACCTCAGGTCAGCGTCTTGTGCCCCCCTCAGACCAGCGTCTTGTGCCCCACTCAGACCTCAGATCAGCCCACCCAGCCACTTTAAAAAAACATACTTACCTGTTCTGCGCTGCCATCAGGTTCCCCGCTCCACTGTCTTGCCTGCCGGCGCACACTATGACCTGACGAGCGTCAGGTCATAGTGCGCGCCGGCAGGGAAGGCAGTGGAGCGCGGAACCTGATGGCAGCGGCAGCGTAGAACAGGCGAGTATGTTTTTTTAAAGTGGCTGGGTGGGCTGGTCTGAGAGGGGGCACAAGCACAAGACGCTGTACAGGAGCAGGCCGGGCCATTAAGGGGGCGCTCTGGCAGGGCGCCCCCTTAACTGGCCGGGAGTGAAGCGCCCTGTGCAACCGCTCGGGTCGCACACCCCAAAGGCCTGTCCTGAAAGGCGGACTTCTGGCCGGCCGTCCTGGCCTTGCGCCGGACAGAGGACCAGGAGTTTAAAAACCGGACTGTCCGGCCAAAAACCGGACGGATGGCCACCCTATATATAAGATACCAAACAGGAAACGCTTGTGTTTTCTGAAGTCATACATTGCGGTGACAGGATATCTGACAGAGAGATATAGAGGAAAGAAATCTTATCTTTAGACACAGAATACAGCTGGTTTAGTGTCAGGGAGGGTTTAGTGAGACAAGTAGGTTGGTGATGAGCACTTTCTCTACATTTGGTTTTTATATGGTGTTATTGTGTTCCCAATATGAAAGAAGATATATATATATTCACAATATGTATATATTCGTATTTTAGTAAAACATTATATACAAGTTTAAGAGAGATAAATGTATGATATATAATATACAGTATATGGCCTGTTACAAGAATGCAAAACCTTAGTTTGTGTTCTCCAAATAGTGTATATTTATTATAGAACTTTGGTAAAAATGGTTGTTTTTGGATGAAAAGGAATATATAAACATGAAATTAGAATAAAAACCAAAGATATAAAAATAAAAATCAATAAGATAAAAATATCAGCGCTGAAAAGCCACAAACCCTGTTCATTGATTACTGGAATGCATAAAAAAAGTCATAGCATATACTGCAAGTAATAATATAAGTGTAAAATATCTGATATATAGTCCAAAAACATAGTAACAAAACATGGTGACGTTGTTTTCTGATCAGAATGAACACGCTGTGTAGCCGGCACAAATATTAATATAGAACAGTTCTCTTTATGTATGCTGTCCTATTCTTTTATAATAGATAGAAGGTAATATATTTGTTTGTTTGTCAGTACATTACCCCTCCGTTCGTTGGTGGGTCCGGTGGGGAGCAATGTCAGTTCACCAGCTCCAGGGTTTAGTGAGACAATAGCGAGATTTAACTAATTGACAGACAGAGAAATAGGCTCATTTTCTATTAACGTGTATCATGTTAATGTTCATTACAGAAGTCACACTCACACTCACAAATCTTTTACAATATTAATCCTGTTGCTGATAATGTACCACCTGATACATTTTTTCTGTGTCACAGTTGTCGTGTATGGTCTCAGGCCATTTAAAAAATATATTGCAAAGTTTAATTAAAAATTTCAGTTGATCACAGACTAATGTACCTGACTTATTGGTCTGTTGCCTTAGGCCTCTTTCACACGAGCGTGACGGATTAGGTCTGGATGCGTTCAAGAAAACTCGCACCATTTTGCAAGCAAGTTCAGTCAGTTTTGTCTGCGATTGCGTTCAGTTGTTCAGTTTTTTCCACGCGGGTGCAATGCGTTTTGATGCGTTTTTCACGCTCGTGATAAAAAACTGAAGGTTTACAAACAACATCTCTTAGCAACCATCAGTGAAAAACACATTGTATCCGCACTTGCTTCAGGATGCAATGCATTTTTCACTGAAGCCCCATTCACTTCTATGGGGCCAGGGCTGCGTGAAAAACGCAGAATATAGAACATGCTGCGTTTTTCAAGTAACGCAGAAGTGATGCGTGAAAAAAATGCCATTGAAATGAATGGGTCAAGATTCAGTGTGGGTGCTATGCGTTCACGTCACGCATTGTACAGCTCGGAAAACTCGCTCGTGTGAAAGGGGCCTTAGATTGTACTGGATTCTGTCCTACTGTTTTTGAATTTTAACCTCCTAACAGTCAACTTAAAACTGGAAAAATTCTCCTAAAAATGACATCTTTTTTATTGTCGATTTTTAATATGTGTCTTAAGTTAATCTTGTTGCCGCACAACTTGGGGGACACAACTGCATTTTTAAACCCTTAGTGACATAATTCATTTAAGCCTTAAGGAACAGTAACATTTTTCCCCCTTTGTGTTCCAGCAGTCATGACCTTTTTCATCATTTTTTTTTTTTTATTTTGTAGGACTAGTTGTAGGTTTTTTTAGCAACAATTTTGAGGTGTATATATAATGTATTAAATAACTTTGATTACATTTGAACATTATTTTGTGGAATTTATTTACGGCGGTATAAATAACTTAACTTTATTATGGGGATCAGTACAATGATGATAATGTAAAACTTTTATATATATTTGTTATTATTTTTTATTTTTCCTTTCCCCCAGCTCACCAACTCCCCCCCTCCTTCTCCAGACAGAATGAGCAGTGGGGGCTGATTTATCTTCTCATATCTCTGGATAGGTGGCAGCTAGAGATATATTGTTTGTATTGTTTGAAAGCTGACATTCCAAGCTTTCAAATAATATGCATGGAAAATATCCCACTACATGGGAAGATATCACTGTTAGAAATTGAGATGCAGTAAATGCAGCTGACAGTGAAAGTAAAAGCAGGTTTTACCCAGTCTATTCCCAACTCCATTTCTAACATTATCTCCTGCTGATGTAGTGCTACTGCTGTCATACTAGCTATCACTAGTGACCATATCATCTAAGGAGTCAAACAGCGGGGATCAGAGCTAGCTCTGATTGCAGCACTTGTGGTGGGGGCCCAGCTGTGTATCAAAGCAAGCTCCCGTTATAATCTTGGGGAGACACTGGTCACACAAGATCGTCATGATGGAACAAGCACTTGCTCATGGTGTGTAAATCAGTCATTGGTCATTACAAGTTCAAGGGGTTTTTAAACCCCTATAATGACCCCCCTAATGCCTGGGCCCCTCAAATAGGTTATATTTACCCCTCCCCCTGTGTTGCTCCTGCTCCCCGCACAGCCGCCGCTGCATCTCCCTGTCGCGTGGATCAAAACATCCGGCGATGGGGGAGGTAGGGGTGGCAGGGTGCAGCCAATAGCAGGCTACAATGGGGAAAAGGCTCCCAAGCATTGTAGGTGACACTATGGAGGCTTGCCTGTCGCGGCCTGTTATTGGCTAAACAACCCCCAAATCCCCCCCCCCCCCATCGTCACCAGATGTTTTTATCCGCCGACGGGGAGATGCAGCAGCGACCGTGCTAATGTAGAGCCAGCACATTGAATCTATCATTAGTCACATACGAGCATAAAGACAAGTAGTGGATATTTTTAGAGCATTCACATTACTAGGCCTATATGAAATAAAATCCCAATATGAATTGTGTGAATTATGATGGCTGGCAGCCTGTTAATGTGACACATATTTCCAATGCTACATGTAAATGTATTTTTCCCTCCAGTATTTCTGTCTTTCTAGAGATTTATGATAATTTACTTGGCCATGTTAAGAAAAATACAAAAAAAATTTGGTGTATAAAATACAGCAGAAGAATATCTGCACATGGATGTCATTCTACCAACTCATTTAATAAATGCCGTCTGTATAATTTTGTCCTTTTTTAACCCTTTCACCTGGAGTTTCTGGATATTTTTGTATTTCTGGTAGCTGGGACAATTTTTATATTTCTGCCAAGTGAAACCTGAATTACAGCAAATTAATTCCAATTATACCCCCATACATATACATCTTCTGAACGCAACACCTGGCACATTGTCAAAAAGCTGCCTAGCACTTCACAATAATCACATTGTGATTCTGAAATAACAGGCATGAAATAGCTAGCTTTCACATGCAAATATGATACAAATGCATACATTTTTTAAAACTCGGTTTGTTGAAGAATGTACAAAATACAAAGAAGTTCCACAATGGACATTCACAAATAAATTAACCACATTGTATAGAGATCACTTACAAAGGAGTAATAGGAATGTAAGCATAACTATACACTATAAAACAAAAACACACAAACAAACACAAACATAGTAATATATCCCAACATTACATACAGGAAAATAAAAGAGGGAACGAATCTTCATGTAAGAGAAACAGTTTATGTAATTTGCCTACGGAAAGAATTTAAAGAGGCCAAAAGGGAATCAGCAGTCTACAAAGTAGAAAATTATGAACCCAATAAGCCCCATACCTTATGAAATTTATCTTGACAACCCCGATCATGGTACACAATAGATTATATGGTACTACAAAGCTGACGAGATTCCTCCACATAGTTCAAGAGGGAGCACTCCTATCCATCCAATGAAAGGTAATGGATTACAAGCCAGAAATAATGATTCAAGAAAAAAAATCCAGATATGATGTTGCCATACATCCTCCTCTAATATTCCAAATAAACATACCGCTGGGCATGGTGGAACAGGTATAGTGGAACAGCCTAGATAGGAAATCCATGGCCTCTTTCCAAACTATGAATAATAATACATTCCTGTGGCATATGCCAGATAAAAATGCATATTACACAACTCAAACAGTTATTGTACTGTTTTGTAAGGAGGATCAATTGAACGCTCTCCACTTTTTAGCACGTAGACTGCATTTGTATCCTTTACAGTTAGTTGCCGTTTCTGTACATATAGTTGCAAGAAAAAGTAAATCGTGTGAAACGACTTTTCAGAATAAGTTGCTATGTATGTATACGTGAGTGATAGCACTATATCTGAGCATTAAGTAACTTGTATCTGGCATTTCTTAGCAGGTTGCATCTGTAATTTTCAGCTGGGTCTGATCTGGTAGTGGAGACTAGCTGGTATCGTGTCTCCCATAAAATACATGTAGAGACAAGAGAGTCTGCCTCTCACAGCTCCTCACTCCTCCTCAGGGGCGTAGCTACTAGATATGAACGAATTTCATATTTTAAAATTCGTTCATATTTTGAATTGCGTTATGGATTCCGTTACTATGTACCATAACGCAATTCTATGACGGAATACATAACGGAATACCTTTAGAGGCATTCCATTATGCATTCTGTCATAATAGAAGTGTATGGCCTGCATAACGGATCCGTCCGGAGAGGACTCCCATGCATAACGGAAACAGGATGGATCCGTTATGCAGCCCACAGACTTCTATTACGACAGAATGAATAACGGAATGCCTCTAAAGGCATTCCGTTATAGAATTGCGTTATGGTCCATGGTAACGGAATCCATAACGCAATTCACCTTTTACCACCAAATGAAGCGTGAACGAATTTCATAACATAAAATTTGCTCATCTCTTGGGATTGGGGTTTGAGACGTCAGCTAGGTTGCTTAGGATAACTATAGATAACCTTACACCCACAGCAGCAGGGGGCCAGCATTCTACAGCCTGACTCCTCTGTCCAGTGCTGCACTGTCTAATAAAAAAAAGACAGAAAAATAACAAAGTGGAGTTAAAAATGTGGAATAGTAGGGGGCGGGGGAGGAGGGATGGCAAACAAGGAATGGACAGATATAGGAGTCTGAAAAAAAGACTGGCAATTACTATATATAGTGTGGGGGTTCAGCTCCGTCACAGGGACCACAGACACAGAAATGTCCAGAAATGGATTTTATTTAAATAAAGTCCAAATGAAAACAAACAGCTTTTCTTCAGCAGGGTGCAAAATTACGGCATAACATAAAGATGACCTTTCTTGAGGCATAAAAGAAAAGGTATACAGAAACAGGTTGTTCTCACCACACAGTCTTTAGGATACAGCAGGGTTCACCAGCGTTTCTGTCTGGACAGCACAAAACTTCAGACCAACTCCAGGCTTGGAGCCTCAGCACACACACACACCGCTCACCTGAAACTTCCTGGCTGATAAAAAGCCCAGGCAAAAAACCTGGCCTGGATACGTGGGAGCAGTCATCCCACCAAACACTGAGACTGCTCCAGTCAAAAGCTGGCCCGGATCAAACTGCTTGAAAGCAGCTATGCTAACATTAGAAAGTGTCAGTAACCTAAGGTTACTGACAAGGACTACCAGCTACTTCACCGAGACCAGGCATCTCGGTGACACGTATCTGCCATCAACCACTGTACCTTTTGCCTTGTCACATACCCCCCCCTCTGCCCAAAGCCGAGGGGCTGGGCACCTTCAACCACCAAACAGTGTACCCTTGATAGTGCATCTACATTCCCGTGCAATTTACCAGGTCTATGTTCCACATTGAAGCTAAAGTCTTGTAACGCAAGAAACCAACGTGTTATCCTAGCGTTATTTCCCTTTTTCATTCTCATCCACTTCAGTGGAACATGATCAGAAACCAGTTTGAACCTTCTGCCCAGTAGGTAGTACCTGAGTGAATCTAATGCCCACTTAATGGCCAAGCACTCTTTTTCCACAATGGAATAATTTTTTTCAGCTGGGGAAAGTTTACGGCTGAAATACATAACTGGATGCTCTTCTCCACTTATGTCCTGTGACATTACCGCACCCAGGCCTACATCAGACTCATCTGTCTATACTACAAATTCCTTTGTAAAATCAGGTGCTACCAAGACTGGCTGCTTACATAGGGCAAGATTGAGTTCATTAAAGGCTCTTTAAGCCTCCGGAGACCATTTAGCCATGACCGACCGGGTCCCTTTTGTGAGCTCGGTTAATGGGGCTGCAATTGTGGCAAAGTCAGGGACAAAACGTCTGTAGCAGCCTATGATTCCCAAGAATGCCCTCAGTTGGTTTTTTGTTAGTGGGCGTGGCCAAGTTTGTATCGCTTCAACCTTGTTTATCTGTGTCTTAATTAAGCCTCTTCCTACTATATACCCCAGATATTTGGCCTCTTCCATACCAACTGCACATTTATTGGGATTGATGGTAAACCCAGCTCTCCTTAGGGCATCTAAGACTGTCTGCAATTTACCCAGATGACTTTCCCAGTCATGGCTGAATATCACAATATCATCTAGATAAGTGGCGGCATACTTCTTGTGAGGGATCAGTATGCGATCCATCGCCCTTTGAAATGTGGCAGGAGCTCCCTGCAATCCAAAAGGCATCCTTGTATACTGATAGCATCCCTCAGAGGTGGAAAAAGCAGTCCTTTCCTTGGCCTCCTTGGATAATGGGATCTGCCAATATCCTTTTGTGAGGTCCAATGTGGTAATATATAACGGGCCGGCCCTAGCCTTTCAATGAGTTCGTCTACCCTAGGCATCGGGTATGCATCCACATTGGAGACCTCATTAAGCTTCCTATAGTCATTACAGAAGCGCCATTCCCCATTTGATTTTGGCACCAAGACTATTGGGCTTGACCACCCACTCTTCGATTCCTCAATAACTCCTAATTTTAACATTCGTTCCACTTCTTGGGAAACCACTTGTCTATGGGCCTGGTATTCTATAAGGCTTCAGGTTTACCCTAACATGAGGTTCAGTAACAATCTCATGCTCAATCACAGAGGTAAGACCAGATAAGTCTGAGAACATGTCCTTATTCTGTTCTAACAGTTCCCTGCATTGCTGCTTCTGTGAGGGTGAAAGGGTGTCTGCAATAGTGACATCTTGAAAACCAACCTCTGACTGAGAAAACAAACAAGGTGTATCTATAGATTCCCTATCTCTATAGGGCTTGATGAGGTTTACATGATATATCTGAATAGGCTTCCTTTTCCCTGGCTGGTGTATTTTATAGTTAACCTCACTCACCTTTTCTAGTACCTCAAATGGTCCCTGCCACTTTGCAAGGAATTTGCTTTCCACTGTGGGTACAAGCACAAGTACCCGGTCCCCTGGGTGGAACTGTCTCATTCTGGCCGTTTTATTATATACCCTACATTGGGCATCTTGGGCCTACAGAAGATGTTGCTTAACTATTGGCATGACATTTGCTATTCTTTCTTACATTTGGGCAACATGCTCAATTATGCTTTTATATGGAGTCACCTCACTTTCCCAGGTCTCTTTAGCCACGTCAAGTAACCCAGGAGGATGCCGTCCATACAACAGCTCAAAAGGTGAAAACCCTGTGGAGGTTTGAGGGACTTCTCTTACAGAGAACAATAAATAGGGCATCAGGCAATCCCAATCTCGGCCATCTTTCTCCACTACCTTTCTTAACATCGCCTTCAATGTTTTATTAAAACGCTCTACCAATCCATCGGTCTGTGGATGGTACACTGAAGTACGTAACTGCTTTATACTCAGGATTTTACACAACTCTTTCATAATACGTGACATGAAGGAGGTTCCCTGATCAGTCAAGATCTCTTTAGGCAGACCTGTTCTGGAAAAAAATATGGAATAACTCTCTTGCAATACATTTTGAGGAGGAATTTCGTAAAGGTACTGCCTCTGGGTACCGCGTAGCGTAATCCAGGACAACCAAAATGTACTGGTGACCTCTAGCCGATTTTACTAAAGGGCCTACCAGGTCCATAGCTATACGCTCAAATGGGGTTTCTATGATGGGCAGTGGTACTAACGGGCTACGGAAATGAGAGACCGGGGCGGTTAATTGGGAGACTGGACAGGACTGGCAATAATTAGCAATCTCTCTATGACAGCCTGGCCAATAAAACCTTTGTAGAATACGTTCTTGGGTCTTATCTACTCCCAAGTGACCTCCCAACACATGGGAGTGGGCCATGTCTAATACCATTCGTCTATATGGAGCTGGTACCAGCAGTTGTTCTACAATCTCATCCCTCACTTTGCTTACACGATATACTAGATTTTTGTTCATGGCAAAGTATGGGAACCTGTTATCTGCACCTGGTTCTTGAGGAACACCATTTAACACTGTGACATTTTCCAGGGCACTCTTTAAAGTAAGATCTCTGAGTTGGGATGTCCCAAAATTCCCTCGGGACACCTCAAGATCAGGGATATTACTTTCATGGGATGACTCCTCATCCTCATCCCCGGCTAACACTATCAGAGGAAATTCCTTTGTGACATCATCATACCCAACAACCTTTTTATTATCCTTATCGGGTTTGTCAAGTTCCCCTTGATAATTAGGGGTTATGGCCTTACCCCACAAGTCCCAAAAAAGAACAGTCTCTTCCAATTGTTATAGGGTACATCAGGTCCTTGACCACCCCCACAGTATGGGACATGGTAATGTCCTCTGCAAATATATATATCTGAGCAACAGGGTAGGCTTTAGTGTCTCCATGGATACACTTCACCCCCACCCACTTTCCAGGGACAAGCACATGTGGGAGTGTGGCCCTTAACAGGGTCACCAAACTCCAGAAGCCCAGTCACTGCAACACCATTGACCTTTACCTGACATATCTGAGGTCCCTTGCCAGGGTGAGGAATGGCACTACATGCAGGGTAGGCAAATAATGAGCAGCGGCGGCCAGTGTTGCACTCCATGGGTTCTGTGGACATAGGGCAATGTGCTGCTATGTGCCCCGGGCCATGACACCTCCAGCAAATCAAGGGGTGAGTTTGCCTTCCTGGAACAGGCTGTGGGACCTCCATTTCTCGGGTACGCCACTCTGGAGAGGGTTTAGGCCCACCATGGGAGTGAACAAAAGATGATCTTCCGCCAACCGGTCTGTTAAAGGATTGTTCCACGGCCTGGTACCTTTCCACCAGGCCCACCAAGTCGTCAGCATTCTGGGGGTCTCCCTGGGCAACCCAGCATTGTACAGACCTTGGTAAAGTTTGTATAAACCGGTCCAGGACCACTCTCTCAACCATTTGCACTGGAGTGCATGTCTCTGGCTGTAGCCATTTTTGGACGAGATGCAGTAAGTCAAACATCTGCGATCTGGGTGGCTTGTCTTTACAGTAGGTCCACTGTTGCACCTGCTGCGCTCTGACAGCCAGGTTCACACCCAGACGGGCAAGGATTTCAGCTTTGAGTTTGCTGTACTCTTTGGCATCTTGTAGGGTTAAATCAAAATAGGCCTTTTGAGATTCTCCAGTCAGATACAGGGCCGGCACTTCCGCCCATAGCTCTGGTGGCAGTTTTTCCCTTTCTGCTATTCTCTCAAAGATAGTCAAAAAGGCCTCAACGTCATCCTCAGGCATCATTTTCTGCAGTGAGTCCCTCACCGATTTCCGTGCCCCGGCACTGACACTTTTTCCAATAGGAGCCACGTCAACTTTCCTGGCTGTCTCTGTCAGGGTGGCAAGCTGACAAACCAGGAGTTTATTGGTCTCCTGCTGAGCCTGCATGGCCTCCATGTGTGCTCTCTGCTGCTGAGCGCTGGTTTGCTGCTGTTGGAGATTAGCCTGCACCAACTGCTTAATGAGCTCCTCCATGTTGGGAGATCCTGTTTGCAACCCTGCCACAGCTTTAACCCAGGACATACAAAGTCTTATATACCCACTGTGACTCTCAAGGAGCGCTTGCCCACATTCTCCACCACTTGTGGGGGTTCAGCTCCGTCACAGGGACCACAGACACAGAACCTGGCCTGGATACGTGGGAGCAGTCATTCCACCCAACACTGAGACTGTTCCAGTCAAAAGCTGGCCCGGATCAAACTGCTTGAAAGCAGCTATGCTAACATTAGAAAGTGTCAGTAACCTAAGGTTACTGACAAGGACTACCAGCTACTTCACCGAGACCAGGCATCTCGGTGACACGTATCTGCCATCAACCACTGTACCTTTTGCCTTGTCACAATAGGTATATACTAATCACCAGTCTTTTTTATTTAATACCACAAATGAGTTTTTATTTATTTATTTATTTAGGATCCGAAACTGATAGTGGCGTGTCACTACACTTCTATTTTTCGTTTCCCGGCATTTCTCTGTTTGAATGATGTGCATTGGTGAGTAATGCCCTGCCATATCTCTATTTATATGTTGGTCCTTTTGTTACCTGTATGTAATTTCTTATGCTCTTGAAGAAGGGGGAATTGCTTTTCCCAAAACGCATCGAGTTTCTATCTGTAATAAAATCTTCTGCAATTGCAAGTCCCTCATCACATCATTGGGATATTGAAGTTTTTCAACATTCCTTAAGGCGACCTTGGCAAGGGAGGAGCGGGTTCAAGTGTCTTGAGCTTTATCTTGTACCCTCCTCCCTGCTGAAGTAAGTAAAATTCCACTGTTCTCTAATATACAGTTTTTTGTCCATATATTTGATTTCATTTGCCATATATACCGTTCCTTAACTATGATGCCGCTCAAAAAACTCATATAACTATTGACAGTATTTTGGCGCCCCAAGTACACATAGTTGTATTTTTTCACTATTCTTCCCAGTGCTGCACTGGACAGAGGAGTTTAGAAAGCCTTCATCTAATATCTGTACACTGTTATCTGTACTGAGAGACATCAATATGCAATCTGTACTGAGAGAGGTCACCATGTTAGGCTACTTTCACACTAGCGTTTTTAAATTCCGGTATTGAGTTCCGTCATAGGGGCTCAATACCGGAAAAAAACACTTCCGTTTTGTCCCCATTCATTGTCACTGGGGACAAAACTGAACTGAAGAGAACGGAATGCTCCTGAAAGCATTCTGTTCCGTCTTCAGACCGGAGAACAAACCGCAGCAGGCTGCGGTTTTCTCTCCAGTCCAGGCATCCGCACCAAGACGGATCCGGAATGACCCCCAATGCAAGTCAATGGGGACGGATCCGTCTGGTGTGACCACAATGGTAAACGGATCCGCCCTCCATTGACTTTCAATGGAGTTCAGGACGGATCCGTCACCTACACATACAGACATACAGACATACAGACATACAGACATACAGACATACAGACATACATACATACATTCATACAGACATACACACACATACACACAAACACATACATACTTACATACTCCAGGCACGCAGGCAGGCCGCACGTCTTCACGCCCAGGAGGCGCGCAGCTATGACGATTCCCTACAGCGCCCAGCAGAGGGCGCTGTGGGGAATCGTCATAGCTGCGCGCCTCCTGGGCGTGAAGACGTGCGGCCTGCCTGCCTGCCTGGAGTATGTAAGTATGTATGTGTGTGTATGTATATGGTACTGTGTGACATGTGTGGGGCTGGAACGCGGTTCCGGCCCCACACATGTCCCTGCGGCAGTCCGGATCCGACAGCACCCTTCACCTGCCGGATCCGGACTGCCGCTAGTGTGAAAGAGGCCTTATCTGTACAGAGAGACATCACTGTGGTATCTGTAATGAGAGACATCACTATGTATTATCTGTACCAGGAGCGCACTGGGAACTTAAAGAGGTCCTGGAAAAAATACTAAAAGTCGCCCTGTTTTGCAGTCGGGTCAAAATTGATAGAAGGCAGGGCCAGCAATACCATACTGTGGCTCATTATACCACCCCAACAGAGCCAAATACTACAGTCCATCATAAAATACTGCCAGCAGCACAAAACAAATCCCAAAAGCTTCCACTGACCGGTGTTAAGGAGGGCTCAGGCAGCCCCTTATGTATCGGACCATCTGGAAATTGTGATGCCTCTCAGTACAGATCAGGGGGTGGATTGGTCTAAGACCTTACAGGGAGATTTCCAGATGAGACGATATGTAGGGGGTCACCTGAGCGCTCTTCAATGGCCCATCGGGAAATTTCCTTGTAAGGTCTATAGCCAATCGACCCCTGATCTGTACTAAGAGACATAACTGTGCTTTATCTCAACTAACAGACATCACTCTGCATTATCTGTAGTAAAAGACATCATCGTGTTTTCTGCAGTGTTATATAGGACTGCAGGGACATATACTACATTATCTGTACTAAGAGAGTTACCTGTTACACACACCTGTGGTGTTACACAAATGCACAATAGGGCTGCAGGTGACATCTCCCCCTTTCCTCTATATTGCTGTGTCCCTCAGCTTATCATCTTGATGCCTGCACAACATTTAGGCCATGAATTGTCTTGCTGATCATCACTCTGAAGGGGTCATTGCACTCCTATGAGTTCTGCATCCCCTTCATGCATGTAAAATTGGTATAGGGGCCAGTCATTTCTAGTTATGCCCCTGCTCCTCCTCTCCCAACCCTCTCCATAGATTTCTAAGGTCAAATGTCTAAAGATGGATTTATCAAAGAATTTAGAGAGAATGTTAGTTTAGGCTACTTTCACACCAGCATTTTGGCTTTCCGGGCCAAAAACGGTTCAGTTTTGTTCCCATTCATTGTCAATTGGGACAAAACTGATCAGGATGCATTAGTAAGCATCATTTCCGTTTTGCTGTGGTTTTGTGTCCAGTCTGCGAAACAGAACAAACCGGACCTGGCATAAAAATCAACGTAAGTCAATGGTG
This sequence comes from Rhinella marina, assembly GCA_900303285.1. Lineage (NCBI taxonomy): Eukaryota > Metazoa > Chordata > Amphibia > Anura > Bufonidae > Rhinella > Rhinella marina. Next base: position 99,400 of record ONZH01021408.1, read on the forward strand.
GATCTGTTTTTTTTTTTTTTTTTTTATCATGCCAGGTCTGTTTTTTCCGTTTCAATTTGATACAACTGCATACGAACGGAATGGATGTATAGTGTTGTATTAAATGAAACTGACCCATTTTATTCAGGTTTTTAGATACTCTGTCGGATCTCAAAACTTCAATAAAGAAAATGCTGATGTGAAAGTAGCCTTAGAAAAGGCTGAGGGAGGACTAATAACTGCAGTACAAGGAATTTTTCTCTGATAAGATATATTACAAAGTTTATCCACTACTTGGGCACCTTCTACCCATCTGCCGATCTTTGCTCAGTTCCAAGGAAACCCTAGTCTGCCAGGGATTCATTAACCAATATACAGTACAGTGTCCTCGGTAGTTCTACTCTTATCAGATGTGAGTGGTTTATAACCGTTCCTGCTCTCTGGAGAATCATTGGCCTGGGCATCACCCCTATAGCAATGGATGATCCCATCATGCATTCTTTTTCATCCTCTTTGACCTTTGAAAAGTATTTGAAGAACCTGATCATGTTCATTCTTCTACTGACACCATCCTTTTCTTGAGACAAGGGTCCATCTCTGGTACATATATAATCCAAACATAAGTTTCTGTTAATAGGGAGTCAGATCAAGCCCTTAAAAAGTCCCCATAGCCAGGGAGGGAACTTTTCAGCCTTTGCTTCATTGTAACTGAGGCCCCCAATAGCTTCTACATCAGTTTGGGGCTAGTCACTAACTCCATTCGTACTAGAGTGGTTCACTCTCTCTACAGGGTTGCCACTGGCTCTGACTCTGAAGTCTTCAACTCTAGTTTCTCTCACTAGACAACCGCAGGTGCCTCTGGTCTCAAGGCCGAAAACAAGAGATTCTCCAGCCCTGGTCCACCTTCAGCACTCTCCTCATGCTTGGGCTCCTCCTTCTATATTTTGGGCTCCCAGGAAGCACTTGACTCCACCTCTGCAGCTCTCCAAATGGTCATGCCATCTGACTTTGGGCCCCTTGACCTTGGTGAACTAGGCTGAGGTGATATAGCCAGTTGGCATGGTCCTTTTTTTTTGTACAACCCACCAGCTCTCCAAGAGGTCATCCATGGTTCCCTTCTCCTACAGAAACTGGAATCTTCAGTGCATGTCAAACCAAAGGACCACACCCTCTCTTCTTCTCCGATCTGTCTGTGTGAGGGCCTGCTAACATCATCCACATCTATGAGCTTAAGAGCCACTTCTTTGGCTGACAACACCAAGTTTAATCACTGGGCTGGTTTGTTCATGTGGTAGGAAAGGAAGAGGCTAGTCAATTTAATTCAGGCAAATGTCTCACTACTTCTCTTCAGTGGACCTGAGGGTAGGTTGGGTGGACAGGCCTGTGTTTTTTTTTTACTCTATTCTACTTGCTAACCATGTTCAACTAACTCTGTGGTTGAAAGGGGGCTCTATATCTAGCGCCCCCCCCCCCCACACACACACACAGACTCCTCCCAGGTGGGACAAGCCATCCTGGAGCTGGTAACTCCTCCATGACACATATACACAGGCTATCTAACCTCTACTCTGATGATTCTGAACTGACCCATCCCCAATGTGGCAGGTACTTTGGCACATCCTTACAGTGGTGCCACTAAAACAAACAAACATGCTATTATTACATTGAGGAAAACAACAAAAACTGAATTCCCCTTGTTAAAAATACTGGTATCTCTTCACTTATGGACACCATGTCTCCTGTGTAGATGATCACTGTCCCAGTATTCAGAATCTCCCGCTGACTCCAAACACAATCACAATACTCTAGTTGCTTGGCTATTGACTATATTTCATTTTGAAACTCCTGTTGCTTACAAGAAAAATAAGCACACCTATACCAATGTCAGTGCGTTAATAGCCTGCAAGAGTGTTATTTCACATTTTAATCATGGCTTTATGGTGCACCCATCAGAAATAAACATTTAGACTGCAGAACTGTTGACATCCTACAGTATTGTTCAACAGGGAACCGTTCTTGCTGCATAATGACGGGATGATTATGCTCGGTGGTTTGTCTCTTGGCCAAAGATTTAGGATTAAATTTCCTGCTGTCTGAAATGCTTTGGATTGCTGAATTGATGTTGTCCACCGAGAGCTCATTGTCTTTTAATGTCTGCAACCGTAAAATAGCGCTCCATAGAGTTTATTGTTTTGCTTCTGTCAATGTGGTTTTGCTCATTTACGTTACAAAAAAAAAATGGATGACTACATCATAGCCACCGGCCTTGCAAAAGTGATTGAGCTAGGCCGGCATTTAGCAGAGGGGTGGGCCTGGGCCAAGAGAAGAGAATCTCATATGACTGACTATTGGAGAGGTGCTCACACCAGATGGAGGCTAGACATGCCAGCAGATTACAATTTGTGGAGACCATGCTCGAACGCTTATAAATATAGATTATGTGACCAGGCTGCTGACAGATGGCACTATAAGGTCCCGACACCAGAACTGCCATATATTTTCCTCACTGATACAAAATTGAGGATGGAAATCTCGTGCGTGCAAGTTTTCTATTTCACCACTGTCAAAGTGGTTTTGCACATTTACTTTTTTAAATTAAATCAATGACAAACATTAGATTAATGTTGGCGAACCTGCCAATTTCAACAAGACCGGTCAACTGTATAAAGGAGTATTCTAACTTTCCCCTGAAAGATGATGTTGAGAGAAAGAGGCTTGTTGAATTAAAGTGCGCCCGATCCTTTGAAAAGCTGCCACTGGTGGACACTTGCGGCCAGGGGTGGACTGAGAATTTAAAATGGCCCCGGAAAAAATACTAAAAATGGTCCCCTTTAATAGTCGGGTCCAAATTGATGGAAGGCAGGGCCAGTAATACCATATTGTGGCACATTATACCACCCCAACAGAGCCAAATACCACAGTCCATCACAAAATACATCCCCAAAAACTTCCACTGCTGGCCGTGAGAAGGGCCCAGACAGCCCCTGGGCATCGGCCCACCGGGAAATTTCCCTGTAAGGTCTATGGCCAATCCACCCCTGCTCGTGGCAGCTTATTCATCTCTCCCCATTGAGAACATATGCATGCTTGGCGAAGTCTGCATGTGAATGGGGAAGTCAAGAGGAATAGCAGTCGAAGATGTATGGTCAGCTAGAGCCCTAGAGTTGATACAAATGGTTTTATACCGTACACCTCCACCCGCAGACTATTCTGCATAAAGACAGTTTATATGCTGAGTGATACCTGGGAAAGAATTCAAGATTACGATTATGTGATCTGAATATAAATGCCTGCTCATAAAACATCTTGGCAGCTTTGTGCCGTAATTGTATTAGCGATCCAGACGGATTAGTCTGCATACAATCCATTTTTTATAATTACCGTTAGACTGAACACTAGGGGGTGGTATTCTTCTGGAAATAATTTCATAAAACATTCTACAAAAAAAAGACTAATGATTGGAAATGTGCCTTTGTCCCTTCGGTCTATGTTACATTCTCACTTAATCGTATTATAGTTCTCCTGTAGTTACATTCTGACTGAATATATTCAAAAACAGTATGGCAATATTACACTATTACGTTACCATCTCTGTTGCATTCATATTCACTCTTCCTTTCATGAAATACTGTGAAACTAGAGATGAGCGAACATGCTCGTCCGAGCTTGGTGCTCGTTCGAGCATTAGGGTATTCGTACATGCTCGATACTCGGACGAGCATATCGCGATCCTCGAGGAAATGGCATCTTCCTCTTCCTGCATGTTATGAGCCTTTACTCAGCCAATCAACATGCAGGAGAGTCTTTGGTACCTCCTAGCATCACGTGGGACCCCTACAAGTCGATAGCAGGGATTGGCTGGCCAGATCAGATGACCTGGGAATATAAGAATCTGGTTCCGCGCTGCTCACGTCAGATGCCGCCTGCATGAGATTAGGGATAGAGCTGCTGTCTGTCAGGGAGAGTGCTAGGGCCTCAATTTAGATGTTTGTTAGGCAGGAATCATCCTCAAAGAACCCAACAGTCCTTCTAAGGGCTACAAGCACCTTTTTTTTTGGTCTCCTCATGGCTGCTGGCTGGGACTTGTAGTGCAGCTACCGCCATCTTGGCTGCACACTGTGCACAGCGACTGGTGGCAGAAGGGACAGCACGTGGTCCACACAGACCCAAAAGAAATTGCCCAAAGTCCTCTCTGTACTTATTTTTGCTGCTGCTGTACCTTGGCTTGCTGGGATCTGTAGTGCAGTCTAGGGAATACATTTTTTCTCTCATTTATATATACTACAGTCCAGTGAACAATTATGTAGTGTGCTGTACAGTAGCGTCAGTCTATAAAATACGTATTTTCTCTCAGTTATATATACTACAGCGCAGTGAACAAGTCTGTAGTGTGCTGTACAGTAGCGTCAGTCTAGAAAATACGTTTTTTCTCTCAGTTATATATACTACAGTCCAGTGAACAATTATGTAGTGTGCTGTACAGTAGCGTCAGTCTAGGGAATACGTTTTTTCTCTCAGTTATATATACTACAGTGCAGTGAACAATTCTGTAGTGTGCTGTGCAGTAGCGTCAGTCTATAAAATACGTATTTTCTCTCAGTTATGTATACTACAGTCCAGTGAAAAATTGAGTGGTTTGCGGTACAATAGCCACCATTTAAAGACTACGTTTTTTCTCTCAGTTATATGTACTACAGTCCAGTGAAAAATTGAGTGGTTTGCGGTACAATAGCCGCCATTTAAAGACTATGTTTTTTCTCTCAGTTATATATACTACAGTCCAGTAAACAATTATGTAGTGTGCTGTACAGTAGCCGCTATTTAAAGACTATGTTTTTTCTCTCAGTTATATATACTGCAGTGCAGAGAACAATTCTGTTGTGTGCGGTACAGTAGCCGCAGTCTAGTGGTGACACCAACAAGTGACCAAGTTAGTTGAGGTAGCAGGTGAGCCACCCCAAAATTTACCCTGACACAGCATGGCGGTGAACCCAGAGCGACCTAGTTACACTGAGGTAACATGTGAAGCACATAAAATTTTACCCTGACACAGCATGGCGGTGAGACCACCAATGCCTTGGTCAGACTGAGATTGGAGTCAAATGGCTGTAGTTGAGGCTCCCAAAAAATTGTTTTGGAGTGTCTGTAGTTGACCCTCCTGCAAAATTGTTTTTGAGTGTCTGTAGTTGACGCTCCTAAAAAATTGATTGGAGTGTCTGTAGTTGACCCTCCTGCAAAATTGTTTTTGAGTGTCTGTAGTTGACGTTCCTAAAAAATTGATTGGAGAGAGGGCCTGTAGGTGGCCCTCCGTAAACATTGTTTGTAAAGAGTGCCAGTTGGCCCTCAGAAAAATTGCCTGTTGGCTCAGCCTTTGTGTGCGAAGAGAAGAAGGAGGAGGAGGAGAGGAGAGGATACATAAAGAATCTTCATGTTGAGCTGCTTTCCCCTGGTGGAGATTTGCATTCCGGTAAAATCCAGGCTTTATTCATTTCAATAATCGTCAGCCTGTCAGCGCTGTCAGTTGACAGGCGTGTACGCTTATCAGTGATGATGCCACCAGCTGCACTGAAGACCCGCTCTGACAACACGCTAGCGGCAGGGCAGGCCAGCACCTCCAAAGCGTACAGTGCCAGTTTGGGCCACGTGTCCAGCTTTGCAACCCTGTAGTTGTATGGAGCAGAGTGATCACGCAGGACGTTGGTATGGTCAGCTAGGTACTCCATCACCATCTTTCTGAACAGCTCCCCCCTACTGGGGGACGGTAACATAGTCTTGCTGGGGTGCCATAAAACTGGCAAAGGCCTTGGAGAGTGTTCCCCTGCCAGTGCTTGACAAGCTGCCTTCTCGCCTCCTCTCCCCCGCTAGTTGCTAGTTGGCCCACAGAACTACGTCCTCTGCCGCTTGCGGTGTCAGATGGGAAGGATAGTTTCAGCTTGTGCACCAGGGCCTGTTGATATTGATTCACTCTCATACTCCTTTCCTCTACAGGAATGAGAGTGGAAAAGTTCTGCTTGTACCGGGGGTCCAGGAGGGTGAACACCCAGTAATCGGTGTTGTCAAAAATGCTTCTAACACGAGGGTCACGGGAAAGGCAGCCTAACATGAAGTCAGCCATGTGCGCAAGAGTCCCAACACGCAAGAATTCCCTTTCCTCAATAGGCTGACTCTCCATTTCCTCCTCCTCCAACTCTTCCTCTTCAGCCCATACACGCTCAACAGGTAAGAAGAAATGAGCATAGGTACCCTCTTCAGTCTCGCCAACAGTCTCCTCCTCTTCCTCCTCATCCTCCTCCTCCTCCTCCAATACGCTCTGAGAAACAGACCTGAGGGTGGTCTGGCTATCAAGCAACGTATCTTCTGACCCCATCTCCTGTGACAAGCGCAAAGCCTCTGACTTCATGCTGAGCTGTGACTTTTTCAGCAGACAAAGCAGCGGGATGGTGACGCTGATAATGGCGGCATCGCTGCTGACCATCTGTGTTGACTCCTCAAAGTTGCTTAACACCTGACAGATATCAGACATCCATGTCCACTCCTCATTGTAGACTTGAGGAAGCTGACTAACCTGACTACCAGTTCTCGTGTAAGTTGTCATCTGGCAGTCTACAATCGCTCTGCGCTGCTGGTAAACCCTGGCTAACATGTGTAATGTGGAATTCCATTGTGTGGGCACGTTGCACAATAGTCGGTGAGCTGTCAGTTGTAAGCGCCGTTGCACTGCCCTGAGAGTGGCAGCATCTGTGGTTGACTTGCGGAAATGCGCACAGATGCGTCGCACCTTGGTGAGCAAATCAGACAAATTGGAGTAGGTCTTGAGGAACCGCTGAACCATAAGATTGAACACATGGGCCAGGCAGGTTTTATATGCAGTGTTTATATGGGTTGTTGTTACTTTGGGAAATAGTATTGGTGTATAATGGCACATGTGTGAGTCTGCCGAGTTGCAGAGCCGCCACCAGGTTACGCCCGTTGTCACACACAACCATGCCTGGTTTGAGTTTCAGCGGCGCCAGCCAAAGATCGGTCTGTGCCGTGATGCCCTGTAACAGCTCTTGGGCGGTGTGACTCTTGTCACCTAAGCTCAGCAGTTTCAGCACCACCTGTTGGCGCTTACCCACGGCAGTGCTGCTGCGCCTAGAGCTACCGACTGAAGGCGCCGTGCTCACAGATTGTATTTGAGAGGAGGAGGAGGGGTTGGAGGAAGAGGCATAATAAGTCGGAGAAACCATGACCGAGGTAGGCCCCGCAATCCTTGGTGTTGGCAGTACATGAGCGGCCCCAGGGTCAGACTCGGTCCCAGCCTCCACCAAGTTAACCCAATGTGCCGTCAGGGAGATATAGTGTCCCTGCCTGCCAGCACTTGTCCACGTGTCCGTGGTTAGGTGGACCTTCTCAGTAACCGCGTTGGTCAGGGCACGGATGATGTTCTCTAACACGTGCTGGTGTAGGGCTGGGACAGCACATCGGGAAAAATAGTGGCGGCTGGGGACCAAGTACCGAGGGACAGCCACCACCATCAGGTTGCAGAAAGCCTCAGTCTCTACCAGTCTATAGCGCAGCATCTCCAGGCTCAGCAGTTTGAAAATGTGGACGTTTAGGGCTTGTGCATGTGGGTGGGTGGAATTGTATTTGCGTTTGCGCTTGCGCTCCAATGTCTGATGCAAACACAGCTGAAGGCTGCGCTGGGACACATTGGTGTAGGGTGTGGAGGATCGTGGAGGCGAAGGGGTGGTTGTAGGGCGGGAGGCGCTCGTGCCGGGGTCCTGGGCGGGGGGTTGACTCGCAGAGCCAGCATGTGACACAGGGGAAGGAGCAGTGGTGTGACCCGCAGGAGGTGAACGGCCTTGGTTCCATTGAATCGTGTGTTTAGCACTCATATGCCTGCGCATGCTGGTAGTGGTTAGGCTGGTAGTGGCTGCTCCCCTGCTGATCCTGGTGTGGCACAGGTTGCACACCACAGTCCGTCGGTCATCCTCATTTTCGTTAAAGAACCTCCAGACTTGCGAACATCTAGGCCTCAGCACGGGAGCTTCACTCCATGAAACAGTTGCTGATCTACTTGCTCTGGCCCTGCTTCTCCCTCTGGCCACCCCACTGCCTTTTCCAACCTGTTCTGGTGCTGCACTTGCCTCCCCCTCAGAAGCACTGTCTTGACTAGGCTTACCAACCCAGCTTGGGTCAGTCACCTCATCATCCACCAGCTCTTCCTCCGATGCCTCACTCTGCTCCCCCCTCGGACTTACTGCCCTGACAACAACGTCACTGTCTGACATCCGTGTCTCATCATCATCATCATCCGACACCTCTTGACACACTACTTGCACTAAGTCCACACTCTCATCACCCACAGACTGCGAAAGTTTGAAATTTTGGTCATCGGGACAGAGGAACTGCTCCGGTTGCTGAAGAGCAGTGGTTTGTGACTCTGGGAAGGGTTCTGAAAAGAGTTCCTGGGAGTATTCCAGATCTGAATCCATATTTTCCATGGGGGGGGGGCAGGCTGGGGGGAAGGAGGTTGAGCTGGAGTAGCCAAAGGTCTACTCCCTTGGCTAGCGTGGGTGGGCTGCATGGAAGACTGGGTGGTGGATAAATTACTGGACACATTATCCGCTATCCACGTCATCACCTGTTCGCACTGTTGTGGTTTCAATAGTGGTGTACCACGTGACCCTGTAAGTTGCGAGATGAAGCTAGGGAGAAAAACTCTGCGGCGTTCCACTGCTCCCCCATCAGTAGGTACTGTGTCACCCTGCCCAGGACCACGGCCTCTGCCCCCCTACATCACTTGGACGCCCACGTGCTCCTCCTCGACCCTTAGCCCTTGGGTTCAACATTTTGTGTAATCACTAAACTGTAGAATTAATATCTGAAGCCAAAAACATATTCTCTAGACTGCGGCTAGTGTACCACACACCACACAATTTTCACTGGACTGTATTAAATGTATCTGACAGAAAAAAACGTATTCTCTAGACTGCTGCTAGTGTACCGCACAACACAGAATTTTTCACTGGACTGTAATAAATGGATCTAAGAGAAAAAACGTATTCTTTAGACTGCTGCTAGTGTACCGCACAACACAGAATTTTTCACTGGACTGTATTAAATGGATCTGAGAGAAAAAACGTATTCTCTAGACTGCTGCTAGTGTACCGCACAACACAGAATTTTCCACTGGACTGTATTAAATGGATCTGAGAGAAAAAACGTATTCTTTAGACTGCTGCTAGTGTACCGCACAGCACAGAATTTTTCACTGGACTGTATTAAATGGATCTGAGAGAAAAAACGTATTCTCTAGACTGCGGCTAGTGTTCCGCACACCACACAATTGTTCACTGCACTGTAGGATATATAACTGAGAGAAAAAAACGTATATTTTCTAGACTCCGGCTAGTGTGTAGCACACGGCAGAATTTTTCACTGCACTGTAGGATATATAACTGAGAGAAAAAACGTAGTCTTTAGACTGCGGCTATTGTACCGCAAACCACTCAATTTTTCACTGCACTGTAGGATATATAACTGAGAGAAAAAATGTATATTTTCTAGACTCCGGCTAGTGTGCAGCACACGACAGAATTTTCACTGCACTGTAGTATATATAACTGAGAGAAAAAATATATTTTCTAGACTCCGGCTAGTGTGCAGCACACGACAGAATTTTCACTGCACTGTAGTATATATAACTGAGAGAAAAAATATATATTTTCTAGACTCCGGCTAGTGTGCAGCACACGACAGAATTTTGCACTGCACTGTAGAATATATAACTGAGAGAAAAGATATATTTTCTAGGACTCCGGGCTAGTGTGCAGCACACGACAGAATTTTGCACTGCACTGTAGTATATATAACTGAGAGAAAAAACTTATATTTTCTAGACTCCAGCTACTGTACCGCACACCACAGAATTTTTCACTGGACTGTAGTCACCGCCATGCTTTGTCAGGCTAAATTTTTGGGTGGTTCAGCTGCTATCTTAGCTAATCAAGCCACTCTGGGGTTCACTGCCATGCTGTAAACTGCAATCTCAGTCTTAACAAGTCATCCTGGGGTTCACCCCCATGCTGTAAACTGCAATCTCAGTCAAACTTTGTAATTTAGGGGTTCACCACCAAGGTGTGCTAGACTACAATTTTAGCGGGTTCACCTGCAATCTCAGTCACAGACTGTCATTCAGGGGTGCACCACCATGCTTTTTTAAACCATTTGTTTCTGAGGGTCACCTCCAGGCTCTCACCCACGATTTTTTGGAGGCTCGCCACTACACTGACAGCCAAAATTGTCTTAAGGGTCACCGGCGGCCTCTCCCCCACAACTTCAAGGAGGGTTACTACCAGGCCCTGGCACACAAACATTGTCTTGAGGGGCACTAAAAGGGTCTGCACCCACCCACGTGTGGAGACTAATAGGTGGGCACTGTGCTTGTAGGTCTCTGTGTCTGCCCTGGACAGGGTGGGTGGGTGGTGGTTGCGTGTTTGCCTGTCTGGGATGGGGAGAGCTGGGCACTGTGCTGGGAGAACTTTGTGTACGCTGTGGACTACTGGGTGGGTGCGGGGAGGGAGACGCTTATGCCTGCGTCGTGGGACGGGGGATAGGACAGCAGTGCCAGCATGGGCAGTGGTGTCACCCGCAGGTGGTGATGGACCTTCGTTGCACCTAGTTGGGTGCTTTACTAACATGTGATGGACATGTGCCTTGCCCATCTTGGTCTGGGTCAGCACAATTGTCTTGAGGGTCACCACCAGGATGTTGGCCAGAATTTGGCGTAATGGTACGATTAGGCAGCCTCAGAGGCATCCATGCATGCTGCCCCTGCTGTTTCCTGTCCATTTCCATGGTGTTTCCATCATTTTCTGAGGTTTCCAGGTTTTCACGCAACCTTCCCTGTGCAGAGCTTTGCAACCCTGCAAAAAATGCTCGAGTCTCCCATTGACTTCATTGGGGTTCGTTATTCGAAACGAGCACCCGAGCATCCGGAAAAATTCGACTTGAATAACGAGCACCCGAGCATTTTAGTGCTCGCTCATCTCTATGTGAAACCTGAGATAATCACCCAAAATTGTCTTGAAATGTGGTCTTCCATGGAGTGGTCTTCTCAAAGAACATGTCCAGGACACATAAAATATGGTAAAACTGAAAATCTGTCATAGGAAATCTGGTCTGAATAAGGGAGTGATCTTCTCAAAGATGTCTTTTGGAGAAGTTTCACTGTATAATTGTCACGGGGAGAAGCAGCAGCGGTGGTGTGGGGACCAGAAACTGCGTAGTGAGCAGGGACCCAGGTAAGTATATTCAATGTGGGGGACCCGGCATAGTGGCTGGCTTTTTATAGGATTGGATAACCCCTTTAATCATCTCCTTTCCACTTTTTCTGAATAAATTTCACCCCCTAAAATTTCAAAACCAGATCTGGAGAACAATTATGATACTTTTTAAAATGAGCAAATACATTGTTTCACTAGTGCAGCTTACTATCTTGTTTCCTTTGAATAGGATTTCATGAAGGCTGGGCTGTGCTGAAAAAATGCAGGTAGACAAAGAACTGTGTCTAACCCAGAGGAGTGAACATCTTCATGGGTGAAGCTTGCAACTGGAGACAATTAATAAGAGCAGCGCACTATGCACTTTACATCTCTTAGTAAAGTCTGGACAACCCCTTTAAGCTGGCCATACAAATTAGGTCCCATGCACACGGCTGTATTTTCAGGTCACATCCGATCTGCATTGTTTTCTTTGATTTTTGTGTATTTCTGTCCTTTTTTACCCAGACAAGTTTTTTGTATGGTAATTTCGTGCTGGAGACTGTGCTATTCAAACCTTCAAAAAAACAGCTAAAACCTTAAAGAGCTCACAGAGCTTCTGCTGCTGCTATTTACCAAAATGGTGTATTAGATGTTTTCTTGTCTGCGGGGACCATTAGCCGATCAAACCCCAGGTACATCTTTTCATTGTTAGGCGGAGAAGATATTTTATATCTAAAATGCAGTAATGAGCGTTTTATAAATAAGATTATCCAATGAACAATCCAATATTACTGTGATCATCGTCTAGCACTCCGCATAACTGAGTTCTACACATGTCGCAGAGCCAACAATCATATTTTAATTATTAGGATAATTATTAGCAATATTATTAAAGGTTTTTAAAAATGAAAGGCCTATCTTTAGCATAAGATATCAATAGATGTTTGAAGAGGCTGTAGCATTTTCGTTGTTTACATTGGTCCAAACTACACAATATCTTGTGTTTCAGAGCGGCTGTACTGGGTATTTCAGTTTTGATGCATTGAAGTGAATAGGACAAAGAAAAGTTGAGCAAAATGGACCATTGTAAACATCAAAGATGCCACAGCACGAGCATAAATGCCACGGCCCCGCCAAACAACTGTGCTGAGTCAGACCTCCACAGATCTAATATTGATGGCTTATCCTAAGGAAAGGCCATTCATTTCTAAAACGTGAATAACCCCTTTAATCATTTTAAATGATTCAACATACATGTGCTCAGAAATGTTGCTTCTGTAGACCATTCAGTGATCATAGATCACCCAGCGTGGAATGAGTATACTTGACTTTTCTCTGGTCCCTCGCTTCTTGCCATGATTGTCAATCTGATGCATGTTACTTTTCCGTAGACAGAATTCTACACTTTGTGTGTATCTGTATACTTTCTGTGCCTACTGGCATTGTACTACAAGTGGAAAGCTTGTCTACACTAATGGAAGGACATGTGATAACCCATATGCTCTCTGTGAGCTCACAAAATATAAATGTATGGATTATTGGACAGTCTGCTTCTGCTGCATGTGTTCTTTTTGTGCCACTTACCACAGTGCTGAAGTGTTGATTTAAGAATTTATTTTTTTGCACATGATAATAGATGCGCCATCATGCAGATTTTTTTAATCTGTGTTCTTGTAGAGAATTTTTTGCTTTGCTTTTCTTGCTTAAAATAATTCCACCTTACAATATCCTTACTGTGGTCAATTCTCACTTAATGCCACTTACAGTCAGTGGTGGAATAGGCCTAGTTTCACACTGAGAACTTGCCGGGCAAATACCCTTTGTCTGGCCGATTCTCGTCATTTTTGCTGTGTTGCAGCCAGATCTCCACTGGTCCCCATTATAGTTAATGGGGCCGGACGACAATGCTGTAGCTTCCTGTAATGCCACATACAGAGAGCTGGATGCAACAAGCGCTAGTGTGAAACGCCATCTCTATAGACAAGCATCCTGTGCCAGCAGGTTTAATTCTGGTTAAAGGGGTTTTCTAGGATTTTGATACTGATGACCTATCCTCAGGGTACCACAATCTTCATGAAGGTCTTTTGCAGTAAAGCAGGAGTTCTGATTTGCCTTTTTAGCAATTCTATGAGCTGCTGCCTCTGAAATTTTTCTCGATTTTCTTGACCTCCACTGTTCCTGTTAACTGCCATTTCTTAATTACATTTCAAAGTGAGGAAATGACGAGCTGAAAAAGCTTTGCTATCTTCTTACAGCAGTTTCCTGCTTTGTGGGCCTCATCCATTTTCACTTTTAAATTGTTAAGGTCCCTTTACACGGGACAATGATCTAGCAAATTTCTGGAAGGAAGCATTTCTTCCTAACAATCTGCTGATCGCTAACAGAGGAGACCGATTTATTTACATGCAGCGATCTCCTCCAGAGTATGAGGAGGAGCGATCACTAATGCCATCACTCTCCCTATACTGTCTCATTGTTTCACAGCAGCAGATCGTGTTTATACAGCACAATCTGCTACTGAGAAATGATGATCTTTTGTGCGGCACCAATTACACCGCAAGATCATCGTTAATGAGTGATATTAGTAACGCTCGTTAGCGATGATCTGTTCAATCATCGGCCCATATAAAGGGCCCTTTAGGCAGTTGCTGTGTTTTTTCAAAGACAAAGTTAGAGGAGTCTGGGTACTTATAAAGCTTTTAAATTTGCGTCACTTGACCTTTCCTAATGATGATTAGCCTTAACTCTAGCAGACTATTTAAGGTCTGAGGCATCTGTCACAGTTATCTGAGCACTCAAAGATCCTTGGTTTCCCATACTTTTGCGAGGTACTCCTTTCCTTTTTTCACTCTAAAATTGTACAAAACCAAAATAACACACTGATAAATTGCTTAAAATCTTGAAATGTGTTTGTTTCATATTTAACTATATGCGTTTTAGAGATCATTTCACTTGCTTAACTGTTACCAGTAACAGTTAGACTGTCCTGGCATGCTGGGAGTTGTAGTTTTGCAACATCTTAAGGGTTGCAGGTTGAGCAACCCTGTCCTAGATCATTGACTCACTTGTTTCCATATTTTGTAGAGTTATGCCCATGTTACTTTTATATCTGCTCTGTCTCTCCTCCTATGAGGCTCTTCCACCACCTTTTCCCTCTTTTATCTCGCTCATCTTTATATCTTCCTTTGTTGTTACCTTTTGACAATTTATAAATAGGTAAAGTAGGTCATGTATATCTAGGGAGACGGTTGGAAACAGGATCAGTGGTTACCCTATGGAAAAAGCATTAGTTTTCTAGTGATTCTTTAGGTGTATCTCAATAGTCAGATATTTAGCCCCAGATAATTCACTTGGTGTCCTCTCCTTGGTCCAAGGCCTGCAATCCAAGTGTCAGGAGTTCATCCAGCCATATCATTATGCAGGGCTGAGCTGAGGGTGTTGCCATGCTGACCAGCGAAGTCCCAGCTGCTCTACCTGTCAGTGTGACTGGAAGCCAAATCAATGTTTGGAACTGTTTATGTAATCAGAGGGCTAGGCAGGGGATTTAGGACAGCCAATTCCAAAGTTTCTTGTCCATTATTGTATTCGTGTTCTGGGCTTTATACTGTGCGAATTCTCACTGACATTTATGGTTAACTGACCTCTGTCTTGTTCTTGGATTTACCTTATGGCTGTTGATCCACTTACATCGACCCCCCTGAAACTGACCTTGGCTTTCCCCTGTATTAATCGTGTACTGCATTTATTGTTCGTGTCTTCTCCTGGTTTTGTGACCTTGCTTGCTACTTCCCTTTGTACCTCTATGATCATTCTAGAAGGTCTGCCAGTAGTGTACCCATACCAGCATTCTGTTAGCAGCTGCACAGACGTATCCTGGGTCAATAGCAGCAAAGTCCATCCAGCCTCACGCCGGGCTCTGGTGGAAAACCTAGGGGTAACCTTAGTTTCATACTAATCATAGTGGTTTTGGAAAACTTTTAGAAGTCTGCGGCTTCACTGGCTGTGGCCCAGACAGTGACCCAAGTTCTCCCTTACATAATAACAGGCCCAAAATTATCCCATATTGATCAAATGCAGAGATTTTCGCTGCTGGTTCAAGATATTGCTAAGAGGCTTCAGCATCAAGAGATTGCACTTGCCCAAAGTGTCGCTGCACTTACCAGTCCAGTCGAACCCAAGATAAATCGTTCTAATAGATTTTCTGCGAATTGAAAACCGTTTGTGACTTTTGTGCAGCACAAAAGATCATAGTTTCCCGGTGGTACAATCTGCACGATCTGCTGCCGGGAAACAAGACTGTATGGGGAAGAGCGATGGCATTGGCGATCACTCCTCCCCATACTCTGGACAAGATCAGTGTAAATCCACTGGTCTCCTCCACTAGCAGATCAGCAGATTGTCGGGAAGGATTGTCACTCCGTGTAAAGGGACCATTAGAGGAGACAATGCCACTGAGCTTTGGTCAGAGTATTTATAGAAAGAACCAGGGCAGCAATCTAAACCTATGCCCAGGGCTAAAACTCTGCTTGGATCATTACTTGGTATAATGTAGGTGTCCTTACTTAAGGTGAACCTATTTACAATGCTTATTTTGCTTTGTGAATTTAAAGAGGTTTTGCAGGGGGGAACAATTATATATACAAAAAAGGTGAAATGGGATAAAAATAAAGAGGAACAAGCATTCCAAGCCATTTTCTGTGTGTCAAACCAAGTCTGTCAAGTCAGTAAACAGCATCGGACTGAGGTCCCTTGGGCCCATCAGGGGAAATGATTCTGAGGGCCCACTCTCTGTGTATATAGGACCTTAAGGGCAGGGGTGTAACTACAAATGACTGGGCCCCACAGCAAATTTTTGAATGAGACCCCCCTTCCCCCAGTAACTTCTTCACAACCCCCTCCTTTCATGCAACCCCCACTCCTGTGTCTAGTCAAGATTGCTTTCTCAGACCAAGCCCAGCGGCTGCTCCATTTGTTTTCTACACTGTATATAACATCACTGTATAATACTGTCGAGGGAACATTGACAATAAAATTGTTTAGTCCTCCTCCTGGGTGGGCTCCTTCTGGGCCCCAAAGCAGCCACTTCCCCTGCTTCCCCTATAGCTACGCCCCCGCTTAAGGGCCCTGTTTTATTAGCGATCTATTACTTTCAGAGCTTGTGTCCACCGGAGAATTCTCCAGTGGGCCAGCCTGATCCTATCAGTAAAGGTGCACAATAATAATAATATTAATCATTTTTTTACCGGTTTTTAACAAAAATATTCCCCTGAAAATACTGTTTCCATATTGAATACATTTGTGTTGTGTGTGGTTTAATATGATGCCATCTATGGAGAAAAAAAACAGCTTGAGTTGACAACCTTTAAATGCCAGGCTGAATATATAATATTCAGTTCAAGGGCAGTCAAAAATATCAGTGAAAAAATATCAAAGCTCAATCCTTTATGAGCCACAGCAAAGGAACCAAAATATCATGAAATATTGAGATGATGTCAGTGTTTGCACACCTCTAAAACATATGCATGAGGTATGAAAGGGAAAGCCGCAGTAAGAAGAGAAATACATAGATGTGTTAAATTGGGAGATGCAGAAAGACAGTGAGAGCCATGAACATAAGGATAGCAGGTGCGAAATGGCTAGAAGTGTGAGACTAAGTGATGTTATTAGTAATAAGCTACCTAAATCCTCCATACAGAGCCAGGCAAATACAATGCAGAATGCAATCATCTCTAGTCATATAAGTGTCAGAGGTAAAGGGAAAATTCTAATGTAATCCCCGGTTCTCCGGGAATTAAGAAAATGAAAATACTTAAATATTACTTTATTATAAATACAGTGCCTTGCAAAAGTATTCACCCCCCTGGAACTTTTCAACCTTTTGCCACATTTCAGGCTTCAAACAAAAAGATATAACATTTTAAATTTTTGGTGAAGAATCAAAAACAAGTGGGTCACAATTGTGAAGTGGAACAAAATTTATTGGATCATTTAAACTTTTTTGTAATAATAAAACTGAAAAGTGGGGCGTGCAAAATTATTCGGCCCCCTTGCATTAATACTTTGTTGCGCCACCTTTTGCTGCGATTACAGCTGCAAGTCGCTTGGGCTATGTCTCTATCAGTTTTGCACATCTAGAGACTGAAATTCTTGCCCATTCTTCCTTGCAAAATAGCTTGAGCTCTTTGAGGTTGGATGGAGAGCGTTTGTGAACAGCAGTTTTCAGCTCTTTCCACATATTCTCAATTGGATTCAGGTCTGGACTTTGACTTGGCCATTCTAAGACCTGGATACGTTTATTTTTGAACCATTCCATTGCAGATTTTGCTTTATGTTTGGGATCATTGTCTTGTTGGAAGATAAATCTCCGTCCTAGTCTCAGGTCTTTTGCAGACTCCAACAGGTTTTGTTTTTCACAGGTTTTGTTTCTCCTAATGACTGCTTCCTAGAAAAAACAATCCATTATAACTAATGAAAGGTATTTGGGAATATATTTATAAGAAAGTAATATTTAAGTATTATCATTTTCTTAATTCCCGGAGAACCCCTTTAAGGCAAAGGCTGGAGGTCTGATCATACATACAATGGCCATGGGCCACCTACTGTTTTATGTTATACATAGGCGCTGGACTTAAAATTTATATTTTATGGATTATTTCTCCTATGCCCCCCATCCTGGGAACAGTCTGAGCCTGCTTTACATTATTCTATTGGATTTTCAACATATTGTGTTTTAAAGGCAACCTGTCACCATGAAAATGCAAACCGTCTCCTCAACTTTAAAGTCCAAAATGAGCATAGATATGAAGGAGTAAATTACAAGTTACACTAAATCTTCTCCTATGACATTATATATCAATCTGCTCAGCTACTCCAGCTCTAAAATATGATGCCTTCAGCTCGGACACCATATTCAATGTGACAGGTTCTCTTTAAGGGTGATCTGTGGCCTATTTTTATTTCTAATTGTCAACTGCTGCAATGTTAGATATTCGTTATTGATGGGATTTTCCAGGAATTACATAATGATAACCTATCCTAAGAAAAAAGGCCATCAATACCAAATTGGCAAGGGTCCTACTCCTGAGATTCCCTCTGATAAGCTATTTGAAGGGGCTGCAATGCTCAGATGAGTGACGAATGGAGCCCTTGCTACGTATAGGGCTCAGAATGGACCCTGCTCAACATTTCATTATTGGTCCAAAATTGTGTGCTACATCTGTATGAAATGATATACAGTAAATACAGTCACCACTAAGGGGGGGGGGGTTACTGCACATGGATTTATATAGCTAGTACTCAACACAATGGGAGCATTATGAATCTTTATGATGTGTGCTCTCCCTATTGGTTGCTACAAGAACCCATCATGGTGGTCACATGAAGCAGGGGCAGCTTTTTACATACGGTGCTCCCAAATAGGCACTGACCAGTACTCCTTGTACAGTAGAGCTCTCCAAGTGACCTCTTGTTGCTGTGCAATTGAATTGTTGATTTGTAACTGACGCATTTGTGTTGTGTTTAAAACACATCTGAATACTTTTGTAATACCATATAATTAAACATTTTTTACATCTGAATACTTTTGTAATTGCATATAATTAAAAATTTAGTATCGCTACTGAGCTATTCAATACAGTGTATCTGTATAGCGCCACCTGCTGTTTATTCTTTTCCCTTATTTTTTGTTCATCTCGCTGAGCAGGTCGCACATGCTCAGTTTAAATTTTCAACTGTTACCAGACATATGTTCTGTTAGAATCTGTAGCAGGGCTGGTTCTAGCTTTATTAGAAATGCAATATTATGTACTTTATGATGTCTGATTTTCATTTTTTACATCAATCATGGCACAAATTTCCCAATGGGCCGATGCTCAGGGTTCCAACCAAGCCCTCCTCATGGCCGCTGGCTGGGAACATAATGAGCTAAGGCTCTCAGCCTTAATTAATGCTTGGAGCATCCGGTACTTATGTACCTGGCCAGTAGCCGCAGGTGTCCTCCTGAATTCAGCTGTATCACCATCCTCAGTATGGTTATAGGGCAGTATTTTATGCTACACTGTGGTATTTGGTTTTGCTGGGGTGGTATTTTGTGCTTCAGTACAATATTGCTGGCCCAGCCTACTTCTGTTGTCCCTGACTTCTTGAGGCTTGTGTTGGACCCATCTACTTGTTTTGCCCCGTCTGTTAGTTTGGACCCACTACAACATAGGGGCATTTTTATGTTTTTTCCAGGGCCACTTTAAGTTCCCAATTCACCCCTAGAATTTCCACTCATATCTTGGTTTGGTCTTAGACTCACCTTGTAATCAACCAAGACAGTTTAAAAAACTTGTTTGCAAAACTTCTTGAGATGCCCCTGGGGAAAAAGCAGCCACCACCTTCCAAGATGTCAAGATGCAACATGATTTGTGCACGTGTCCTACAAATGTCCAACAAGAAAAACTTAAAAAAGAACAAAAATTATACATCACAGGACTCGGGGAACGAAAGGGAATAGATTTAGAGATGATGAGAAAAGTTCTTTCAGTTAAGAATTGAGGAGTTGAAAGCTGAACATTATGTTTCTTCAAACAGGTGAGCAGCAGATATCTTCTCCCCGCCACACACAACCTTGTAATATCTCCTTTAATCCGTCATGCATTTTAAATGCATTTTCCAGAGAGAGAGCTATTTTTGCTTTTCAACATTTCTGAGATGATGACAGTAATTTGTTTCCATGGCAATATCTTTTTTTCTCCCACCATTTCCCTTAAGAAATACAGGGCTATACATCTAATCAAACACTAACATTAGATTTCTATCATGTTTTAATAGGAGGATTAATTTGGTTCACTCTAGAAATTTTCAATAACATTACAATATGAATGGAACGCAATAGATAAGAATTATCCAGCAGCCAGCCATGCAAATAATTTGTCTAAGCTTTCCCTAATGAACGACTGCATTTAGCAATACATTTTCCTTTGTGAAGAAAACGAATTGCCATACTATACTGATGTACTTACGAGGAAGAGTCATGAAACTACTGCCACCCACACGACGGCCCACATGTCTACAGGATGGTAAGTCTGTCACCTGGAAATTCACTGGTAAACCAAACACAAGGTCTTGTAGGGTTACCTCAGATGAATGTAATGATACCTTTCACTTTCAGAAAGTCCTTTTAATCCATATGCAAATGAGCAGTTACGTGCACCAAGGGTGGACCCAAGCCTCTCTATGCACTCTGCTCCTCCTGCTTCCTCTGCCAGTACCTTCTTTGCCTTCTTGATTGAAAAGGCCAGGTGAGATGACGATGCTGGAAACTGGCCCCTTCAGCCTTGGTGATAGATTCCCTTTAAAAGGGTTTCCAGGTAGTTTTATACTGATGACCTATCCCCTGGATACTTCATCAGTATCTGATCAGTGGGGGTCCGACACCCGCCAGAGGATAGGTCATCAGTGTAAAACTCCCAGGAAACCCCTTTAAGCTTGTACCATACAGGATACGTTGCAAGAAGGAGCAAAGTTTGGACCAGACTGTAGCGTCTTAACTACAGTATGGGTCTTGGTCCAGCAGTCATGCACACATTACTCCTTATAAGGGGGCAATTGCTATTTCCAACCCTCTTACATGAAGGCTGAAGAGGATACCCTTGGCTTCTGAATGGCCCAGATTGCCCCTAGTGGTCGCGCTGTTTTCCCCATATAGGAGTCTATGATGAAGCAGAACTGTAATCTTTTGACACTTGATTTTATTTGTTTTATATGTTGGCAGATCATTATGCAATAATGGTAATTATACTTGCGCTTTGCTTAATGCCATCTAATTATACTAATTCTCATTACTGCTCTTGTTATATTAGACAAATAACATTTGTATTTAAGTATGCACACCACAAAGTGTATCAGATTTTTTCAAAATAAAGCTCCTTTGGTTTATAAATGCCGCAGTCACTTTGGATATTAACTGTGCAAATGAAATCAATGAGGGTCATTTATTAAGACCAGCTTTTCCCACACCAGTCATAGTTAAAACCCCAGTGCAGCATGGGGCACCATTTATTCACAGTGCATTCTGAGACGCAAAATGTAATTTGTATAGACAAAATTCATTTTGTAGGATTCTATGTCATAAAATGACAACAAAATGAATTCTGTAATTCTATATCGCAGAATGACACTCTCGGGGACAAAATGACATTTTGTGTGACAAAATGACATTTTGTGCAACAAAATAAAATTCTGTGTGACAAAGTGATATTCTGTGTCACAAAATACTATCCTGTGTGACAAAATGTGTCACAAAATGAATTATGTGACACAAGATGAATTCTGTGCCACAAAATAGAACTCTGTTAAGGGTTCATGCACATGAACGTACGTTCTTTCCGTGCCCATTCTGTTTTTTTTGCGGACCATATGCGGAACCATTCATTTCAATGGGTCCTCAAAAACCGGAAGTTACTCTGTGTGCATTCCATTTCCGTATGTCTGTATTTCCGTTCCGCAAAAAAATAGAACATGTCCTATTATTGTCCGCATTACGGACAACGATAGTACTGTATACACATGGATGTCATCTGTATTTTTTGCAGACCGCAAAATACATACAGTCGTGTGCATGAGCCCTAAGTTTGTGCCACAAAATGAATTCCGTGTAACTATGGGGCTATGTTCAGTAGTTCACAATACTCATTTTGTAGAATACTATGTCACAAAATGACATTCTGTGTGACAATATGACATTATGTGTCACAAAATCACATTTTGTGCGACAAAATAAAATTCTGTGCATGTCAATCGGCACTATGGAGTTAGCGGGGTGGTGAACATGTCCTAGGTAAGGCGTAAGTAGCAATAAAGGAGGAATTCACAGATTGTGTCAAAACGCATCACTAATATGTGGTAATAAACTAAGCATTCCAAAAGAAACTTACAGCCGGTCCTTTTTTATCGCTAAAATAAAATTCTGTGTGACAAAATGACATTTTGTGCGACAAAACGACAATCTGTATCAAAAAATTAACACAATTGTATTTTGTGTCACAAAATTCACTTTACAATCACAGAAAAAAAGCGTGGTCTAAAATGGCAGAAAATTGCTCAAACCCCATATGCTGTTGCGCATATCAAACCGGGGTGAGCAATTCCTGCACATGTGACCCGTTGCTAACAGCAATCCCCAGCAAAAATGCATACAATGGAGGATGCCTGCAGCGGACCACTGTACCACAAAACCATCCTACACAAGGTAACAAATTGTGCGGATGTGGCGAACAATATAATCAAGCAATGACTAATAAAGGTGCACTGCGACGGTAATGCAATTGATAATATATGGCTAAACTCTCACACTGATGTTAAAATGAGACTTTCGCCAATATAGTCTTATATCAAGAACATACCGGAGCCCGAGCACCGTGTCAAGGTATCTCAGAGTGGCACGGGACCTAACACTAACCTACCTAGCCGTATGGGCAATTGCAGAAGGAGCATATAGGCCAACTCCTAGTTACCTCCAGTGTGAGATCACACATGCAATGGGAGGAGGGTAGAGGCTATAAGCCCCACCTACCAATGACTCATGTGACTCAGGCTGCACAGGTGCACCAGAATGTTACCATAAGATGCAAGTAATGGTACATTCAAACCTGGAGTTGCCACACCTCCAGATGTAAATGTTCAAATACAATCACAGAAAAAAAGCGTGGTCTAAAATGGCAAAAAATTGCTCAAGCCCTATATGCTGTTGCACCTGTGCGTGAGCCCCACCTACCAATGACTCATGTGACTCAGGCTTCAGGTTCGAATGTACCATTACTTACATAACTATAATAATTGACCCACAATGTGTTTTTGATTTGAGGAAAAGTTAAATTTGGAGACGTGAAAGTAAAGTATGATCAAGTTCTATCCTCTCAACCAAAAGGTCATAATATTTTGCAGCAAGCTTACAAGTATTCATGAAATATGGATGTTCTGTGGATCACAGGGATCTTCGGCGAATACGCAATCAAGTTCTCATTCTCTTGCTTAGCTGCCAATTTACCCTGCAAAAATCTCTGCATGCTGTTTATGGAGCTCTTGCTTTTTGAAATGCAAAGGTTTTTCAGGAGATGACTTTACAGCAGGGAAGACCACAGACTTAAAAATTGCTGTTTTCTAAAACCAACACAATTCTAGAAGTTATATGATAAAAATAGCAGCTTTGGGCCTCATGCCCACAGCCATAGTGTGGTTTTATATTGTAATGAACTGTAATATGTTTCGCAGAGACGTGCATAAGGCCCTACTGTACCCCTGTACGCCATATAAATCTTATCCAAATAGGTGTGGCGCACTCCATCACATTCAATATCATATTACACATCATTGCTTTTAGCAGAGAATAACTCCAAGCATTATGGACCCCTGCCGATCAGATATTGATGACATAGCTTGACATAGGCCATCAATACCAAATATAAAAAAGTCTGAAATATTAAAATATAAAAATAATTTTAATGTGCGGTGTACGCAGTAACTGAAAAAAAAGTCCCCCCCCAAAAACATAAAAGTGATCAAAAGGTTGTACGTACCACAAAAATGGTGCCAATAAAAACCACAGTTCATTCGGCAAAACACAAGCCCTCATACAGCTTTGTGGATCGAAATTTTAAAAAGTTATGGCTGTCAGAAAATGTTGATGCAAAGAAATTTTTCATTTTTTTTAAATAGTTTTTATTTATTGACGTAGTAAAACAAAATAAAAACTATACAAGTGTGGTAGCTGTAATCTTATTGAGCTGTAGAATAAGGATATCATTCAGTGAATGCCGTAATGTCAAAACCCAAAAAACCTTGGCGGAATTTTGGAATTTTGTCTTTTTTTGTTTAGCGGTTTCACCCCCCCAATTTTTTTTTTCCATTTTCCAATACAAGACTTAATAAATTAAATGGTGCCATTAAAAAATAGAACTTGTCCTGCAAAAAATAAGCCCTTATATGACTATGCGAATGGAAAATTAAAAAAGTTAAGACTCTTGGAACATGGGGAGGTAAAAACAAAAATGAGCTTTAACAAAGCATACAGATAAAAAAGTTATGATTGAATTGCAAGCCTAAAATTAGTTCATGATTCTGCCATTAGTAAGAGACTGGACAGAAATGCAATGTACGAGAGCGTTGAAAAGCAGCTAAATTGTGTTTAAAGATTTGAAACTCTCATGCAAAACTAAAAGAAATGAGTAAAGTGGGAAACTTTTTTAATCTTAAAACAACCAGATCTATTTTCCGGGCACACCCAGGAACTTCATCTAAACCTACACACTATATTGGTGTAAAAGCCCATAACAGAATTATACACAAAATAAATAAAATTATATTTCTTTTATTAAGCATAATTGCAATACAAAAAAATTTAAAAAATAGACGAATCCACATGATCGTAGGAGAAAAGATATAATAACTAGTGAGGGACTAGCTCACATGCAGACGAGTGCAGACATGCAATGTAAAATAAACACCGGGAAAATAGAATCAAAGTTTCATCAGATCCAAATGGATTATGCTGGACGTCAGAGCACATGAAAACATACAACAACTTTGCAATCAGCCGCATATAAATCCCAGTACCGCAAACCAGAAAATAGTGGTACAATGAAAAAAGTACACAACGTCTGCATGAAGATCCCCCTCTTACCCAACGGCTTCATCAGGGAGAAAGTGAATGAAGGGATAGTTGCATCCAACTATATATACTTACTCCACAATAATTGCTTAAATTGGAGACCTTGTTATGCAAAAGAGTAGTTAAAACAAACAAAAGATGGCGCCGCGTAATATGTATAACGCAAATCCACAAGATGGCTCAATAGATACTGCAAAATTAAGTACATAATAAAAAAACAGCTAAATTATATTTAAAGATTTGAACTTGTCATGCAAAAGAGAAATCAGGAAAGTGGGAAACTTTCTCACGGCTCTGTATATGGGCAGTTGGCCAAGGGCCAGTTATTTTCATTATTCTGCTCCTATAACAGAACAGAACAACTAGCGGTGTCGTGAACGTGGCCTAATCGCCACAAACATACTGAAAAAATGTATATACCGTATGATACCATTGTGAAGTTACTCTTCAAATGTATCAACGATTTTACTCTGCCCTTATCTTAGGGTAGCATAAAGTGGTGACACAGACCCTAATTCAAAGAAAAGGGGGACAGTCATCAAATCGCAATGCGCCGATGCATGCTGCCATGGCTAGAAAACACAAAGAAAAAAGTACAATTCAAGAGCACTCTGCAAACACAAATAACGTACAATAATGTCATAGTAATATAAAATATTCTGGTGCTAATGCTACGCCTATTTTATTTGAGATTCTTGGCAAATACACTTTGTACAAAATTATTTGGGCCCATCTGCCAATCGTCAAGGCAATCTCTGTAAGACGGAAACCTAACACTAAATACTACCTGTTATGTGCCATACTGGCCACCATAAAGTTCAGGGAGTGCAGGTTCCACATGCATACTGGGTCCACTCTGCCTTTTACCATTTTTGTGTCATAATGGCCTTCATTAAAGGGTTTCTGTCACCAATTTTTAGCTATTAAACAGGATGACATTTCAAATGTGTAAATGTCCCCTGATGCTAAATATGTATTTTACTTAATTGCCAATGGCCCAGTTTTTGTGTAATTTAACCTTTTATTATATGTTAATTAGCCTCCTAGGAGCAGGGGGGCGGTACCCCTGCACCTAGAGGCTCCATTTCCCCACCTTGCATAACGCCTCCTTTTGCTTGATTGACAGGGCCAGACAGCTCGCTCCATCTGCTGCCGGCCCTGTCCGCGATCCAAATCCCGCGCCTGCACGGTGCGTCATTCATTCAGCGGAGGCGCAGTAAGTGTAGCAGGCTGCCAGGCGCCCGGCTCCCTCATTGCAACTGCGCCGAATGAAGGACACACAGCGCAGGCCCGGGATTTGGATCGCGGACAGGGCCGGCAGCAGATGGAGCGAGCTGCCTGGCCCTGTCAATCAAGCAAAAGGAGGCGTTTTGCGAGGTGGGGAAACGGAGCCTCTAGGTGCAGGGATACCGCCCCGCTGCTCCTAGGAGGCTAATTAACATATAATAACAGGTTAAATTACACAAAAACTGGGCCACTGGCAATAAAGTGAAATACATATTTAGCATCAGGGGACATTTACACATTTGAAATGTCATCCTGTTTAATATGCTAAAAATTGGTGACAGAAACCCTTTAAATTCATGGAATGCAGGAACTCTATACCTCTCCTGGAGCCAGATGGCTTCCAATGAATGCATTCATTTTCATCTTTGTGTTTTCGTTTTTTACTCCCTGCCTTTCTGGGACATTAACTTTTTTATTTTTCTGTTTTCATACCTTTTTGATGGCTTATTTTTTGTGGGACAAGTTGCACTTTCTAATTCCACCATTTAATATTGCATACGATGTAGTGGATAGCTTAATTTTTTTTAAAAATAAAAACGTCGAAATTTATTCTTTTTCTTTTCATTGCCATACCCCTATAACTTTTTGTACGGGTAGCCATGTTTACGGAGCTGTGTCAGGGCTCATTTTTTGAAGGGCGATCTGTACTAATTGATACCAAGTGTAAGACTTTTTGATCACTATTTATTTAATTTTTTTTGTGGGAAGTGAAGCAACCAAAAAACAGCTAATTGGCTATTTTGACTTTTTTTTGCCATTTTACTGTTTGCCGTGTGGGAAAAATATTTTTATATTTTAATAGTTTATTAATGTTTACATTTTTTATTTACATTTTGGGGAAAGGGGAGTGATTTGAATTGTTATATTTTTTTTACATTTTTTAAAACTTTTTTTACACTATTTTATAGTTCCCATAGGGAACTATAATGAGCAATCATCATATTGCTTCTCTCATACACGTCATTAGTATTGGAGTGTGAAAAATTTACAATGTATTCCTCTGGAGCCCTGCCACAGGCAGGGCCTCCATAGGAACTAACGTGGGGCCGCTTCAGCTCATTCCGGAGGACTGAGGCTGCCGCACAATGCATCTGGCTTCGCCAATCTCCACTGGTGGGAGCCAGAACACACCCGGAAGCGTGCACTTCCGGGTTTTAGCACATTCAGATGCATGGTCATGTTTGGCTACGGCATCCGAAGGGTTGTGTCCCAATGCTTGTGTGAGTGGGCACCATGTTTAATGTCCTGGCCAGTGCAGTACGTGTACAGCGCTGGTCAGTAAGGAGTTAAATATTTTTTAGCATATAAAGGGATTTTCCAGTTTGCATCAATATCCTTTAAACTAATCATTTGTGAAGGTAGCTGTAATTTTGTAATGTAATTTGCTCCTATCTCCCGTTCTGCACGTGGTCACATGACCATGTCCATGCAGCTCTTTTTTTAAATTTCCTGTAAAAGCAGCAATAGGGACACTGATAGGGAAGTGTCTATGTAAGTAGCTGGGTGGGAGGGGCTATAAATTAACTGGGCGTGGCTATGGGTGGTGCCGGAGCAAAGGAAGGAGAAGTGAATCATGGGTTTGGTTGGATACAGCAACAGGAAGTGTCACATACAGGATTGTTGACATGGTGAAAAACGGGTCAGGAGAGTCCTAATTATATAAAATAAAAAAAAAAAACAGAGAAGATGTACATGATGTAAGAAACTACATTAGCCATGTTTATTTTTAGAATTTTTGGCAATTTTTTCAGCATATTTGTTAAAACCCTAGTAATCCTGGAAAACCCCTTTAAATATTTTTGGCAATTTTTTAGCATATCTGTTAAAACCATAATAGTCCTGGAAAACTCCTTTAAGTATTTTATTATTGTTTCATTTTAAAGTTTATTCTGGTAAAAAAAAACTGTTTACTATCATGCAAATGCATCAAATGCATCATTTAGAAAACCCCTTTAATCCATTATAAGATCCATCCAACATGTAGATGTGTTCAGACTAGTCTTGTGTTGTAATATTCAGAGGTTTTTCAGTGCTAAAACAAAAGGTCTTTCAGCAAGTCAAACAGCTTGTGAAGCCTTTTATTCAGGTCCAAAAGAGTTTCCCAACACTTCCTTGTTCTTTTCCAAATCTGAAATATTAAAAATACATATTTCAAAGGTTTCTTCTTTGCCTTTGTACGCAGTAGGGTTTCATAACTTACTATACTACATCAAAGATTTCGCTGTGATCAGAAGTGAGCAGATATACAGGGGAGGTTTGCGACTTCTAAGGGGTTGCGGAAACAGTTTAACATTTCTGCTCTGCCTTTGTAAAAAAGTTTAAGACAAATGAGAAGATCTATTAAACTTCATCTCCCATTTGTGAATGGAAGGGATACATATAAGCCCTGGTTCACATGGACATTATGTGGAACATTTGTGGGGTCATTTATCAAACTGGTGTTAAAGACACTGGTGTAAAGTAGAACTGGCAATCACTAATAAAGGTGCACTGCGGCAGTAATGCAATTGATAATATATGGCTAAACCCTCACACTGATGTTAAAATGAGACTTTTGCCAATATATTCTTATATCAAGAACATACCAGAGCCCGAGCACCACGTCTCATTTTAACATCATTGTGAGGGTTTAGCCATATATTATCAATTGCATTACCGCCGCAGTGCACCTTTACTAGTGATTGTTTGATTATATTATTCGCCACATCCGCACAATTGTTACCTTGTGTAGGATGGTCTTTGTGGTACATGTGGTCCGCTGCAGGCATCCTCCATTGTATGCATTTTTGCTGGGGATTGCTGTTAGCAACAGATCACATGTGTAGGAATTGCTCCCCCAGTTTCATATGCGCAACAGCATATGGGGTTTGAGCAATTTTCTGCCATTCTAGACCACTTTTTTTTTTCTGTGATTGTATTTGAACATTTACACCTGGAGGTGTGGCAACTCCAGGTTTGAATGTACCATTACTTACATCTTATGGGAACATTCTGGTGCACCTGTGCAGCCTGAGTCACATAAGTCATTGGTAGGTGGGGCTCATAGTCTCTTCCCTCCTCCCATTGGATGTGTGATCTCACGCTGGAGGTACAGTGCCATGCAAAAGTATTCGGCCCCCTGGAACTTTTCAACCTTTTGCCACACTTCGGGCTTCAAACAAAAAGATATAACATTTTAATTTTTTGGTGAAGAATCAACAGCAAGTGGGTCACAATTGTGAAGTGGAATGAAATTTATTGGATTGTTTAAACTTTTTTTGTAATAATAAAACTGAAAAGTGGGGTGTGCAAAATTATTCGGCCCATTTACTTTCAGTTCAGAAAACTCACTCCAGAAGTTCATTGAGGATCTCTGAATGATCCAATGTTGTCCTAAATGACTGATGAAAATAAATATAATCCACCTGTGTGTAATCAAGTCTCTGTATAAATGCACCTGCTCTGTGATAGTCTCAGGGTTCTGCATCATGAAGACCAAGGAACACACCAGGCAGGTCCGTGATACTGTTGTGGAGAAGTTTAAAGCCAGATTTGGATACCAAAAGATTTCCCAAGCTTTAAACATCCCAAGGAGCACTGTGCAAGCGATCATATTGAAATGGAAGGAGTATCAGACCACTGCAAATCTACCAAGACCTGGCCGTCCCTCTAAACTTTCATCTCAAACAAGGAGAAGACTGATCAGAGATGCAGCCAAGAGGCCCATGATCACTCTGGATGAACTGCAGAGATCTACAGCTGAGGTGGGAGAGTCTGTCCATAGGACAACAATCAGTCCAACACTTCACAAATCTGGCCTTTATGGAAGAGTGGCAAGAAGCCATTTCTCAAAGATATCCATAAAAAGTCTTGTTTACAGTTTGCCACAAGCCACCTGGGAGACACACCAAACATGTGGAAGAAGGTGCTCTGGTCAGATGAAACCAAAAGCCAACTTTTTGGAAACAATGCAAAACGATATGTTTGGCATAAAAGCAACACAGCTCATCACCCTGAACACACCATCCCCACTGTCAAACATGGTGGTGGCAGCATCATGGTTTGGGCCTGCTTTTTATCAGCAGGGACAGGGAAGATGGTTAAAATCGATGAGAAGATGGATGGAGCCAAATACAGGACCATTCTGGATGAAAACCTGTTGGAGTCTGCAAAAAGACCTGAGACTAGGACAGAGATTTATCTTCCAACAAGACAATGATCCCAAACATAAAGCAAAATCTACAATGGAATGGTTCAAAAATAAATGTATCCAGGTCTTAGAATGGCCAAGTCAAAGTTCAGACCTGAATCCAATTGAGAATATGTGGAAAGAGCTGAAAACTGCTGTTCACAAACGCTCTCCATCCAACCTCAAAGAGCTCAAGCTGTTTTGCAAGGAAGAATGGGCAAGAATTTCAGTCTCTAGATTGCAAAACACATCTGCAAAACTGATAGAGACATAGCCCAAGCGACTTGCAGCTGTAATCGCAGCAAAAGGTGGCGCAACAAAGTATTAATGCAAGGGGGCCGAATAATTTTGCACGCCCCACTTTTCAGTTTTATTATTACAAAAAAAGTTTAAATGATCCAATAAATTTTGTTCCACTTCACAATTGTGACCCACTTGTTGTTGATTCTTCACCAAAAATTTAAAATGGTATATCTTTTTGTTTGAAGCCTGTGTTAAAGAAATTTAGTTAGTGGTGAACACAATTGTGCTAGGGTTATATTTCATTATCAGGTGGTCTCCATCTTCTTATATCCATATCTCTTATATTTTATAATCTCTAATCTCCATTAGATGTCACATATGCTTAAAAATAAAAGTGACTTAGTCATAATCACTTGATATGTCTATAGGAAAACAGGAACTTAGCAGAAGTTGAAATATGCATATGGAATTTTCCAGATAGATGAAGTAATGTGTACGTGTCCTCATTACCATTGGGCGGCTACCATCATTATTCTTTTTATTTGATGTTACAGATATACTTGTATGATTGTGATTGGATATATTAAAATTGATGACAAAGGGCGGTGTGATTACACCAACATGTATTTCTAATAAAATTAGCTCTCTGGGTGTAACCATGAGAGATATGCATGATCAGCAATGAAACGACTGGACATGCATTTCTTGTGCTTTGGCCGCACCCTCTTACCATGAAGGGGGAAATTTAACATAATTTGAACACCAAAGACAACTGAGTATTAATCTAATTTGGGACTTATCCTAAATTGCATTGACAGTTAATGATGCCGAAATCGGGAAAAATCCATCAGATATCCAAGGGGACGATCGTGGAAGAGCTTTGGTCATTATGGCAACTGGGAACTGCACCTTCAAATACACAGGTAAGATATTTTTCTTACTTTGTGCCTTCCTGCTTGTTATGACCACTGTTCGAGTATTGTCCTTTTCGGAATCTTTGGGATTTTAAAAGAACACCTCCTTGTCTGTGGTAGAGTGAATGGAATGTGTCTGAAACCTAAGTGTATGATAGAGTGATAGAGATTGCCTATGTTTCATAATATGCCATGATAGAAATTAAGGAACTGGAAAAAAGAGGAAGTTACAGAAAATCAAGAAAGAGATTTCAATGCTTGCATTTAGTTAGTATTTAAAGTGCCCATCTCTGTGATATCTGCAGATACCCAACACCAACCCAATCTCTGCAAGAACTGTTTGATGTGAGCGGAGTTGGAAGCCCAGTCCAGGACTGGGAGGATCGGTCTGCAAGAACTGTTTGATGTGAGCAGACCGATGAGCCTGCAGAACTGTGTGTGAGCAGGTGGTGAGGCGAATCAGGGTATTCGCGCGTGGTGGGAGAAGGGATAGATCCACTCTTCTCCAATGGGATCAGGCAGTCAAAAGCTCTGAAAAAGGGGCGCCCCTCCGGGAGGGGGTGACTGCAGTGGATATCATAGAGAAGCAGAAGAGGAGGAGGGTCAGTGAGAGATATAAGCAGAATATTCAAAAGAGCAGGCATGTCAAAAGATGATTAATCTGGAAATCTAGATGGTTTAAATCTGGAAAGTTCCACAGTGAGAGAAGCAGCGCATTCGTTGAAGGTTAGGCAGGTGAAGAAGGTAAGAGCAGGTGGAGAAGGTGAAAGAGGCTGGGGGCAGTGGTTTTCAAAGGTGGCATAAAGAGAATGATGGAGAAAGAATTGGGAAGGGAACACATATATGTATGTATAAATAGGTTTTTACTTTTAAAAAGCAAAGGAAAGAGTTAAACATGAGTGGAGTGGTAAAAAGGGGAAGTACTGGCTGCTGCTTTGAGAGGGACTTAAACGGCATTTTCTTTGTCTTCCATCTCTTGTGGGGTCCCCGATAGTCATAAATGTATCATTTCTGTAGAAAAGGAGGATGAACCGCGAAGAATCAGATTCTAATCAGAATCTGATTATTTGATAACATAGAATTGCAGTAGTTCCCATTTCAGATATTGTTTTGGCAGATGTGGTAGTGTATACTGGTAGTGGTAGTATTTGAAAGAAGTTGTGTCAGTGTATACTGCTGCCATTAGTGATTAGTTTCAAAACTTTTGATTTGCTTGAGTATGCTTGGCTTCTTTCCCAGACTTTGTGGTTCGTGAAAAAAAGAGGAAGTATGTTGTCTGTTTCTTTGGTAGAGAAAATTTTCTATAAGAATTTAGAATTTAAAGTTAAGGTATCGATAATAATATCCAGGAAAGGAAAAAATTAGAATTGAGTCAAAGGAAAATCCACGTGGTAAAAGATGAGCTCATTCTTACATTTGATATTATGTGCACATTATTTTTCATTTTTTTTCATTCAAACTAAAGATTTTGTGAGTTTTATTTTACAGCCCAAATTAATGGACGTCAAGGAAGCCTGTTGTTTTTCCCAAATGTTTAATTTGGTGGGGAATGTGCCTAATCTGCTTTTTAGGAGTGAAGAAAAAGACCAAGAAATCCTAATGTATTCGGCAGATCTGCATAAAATATTATTTTCATTGATTCTGTGCTGAAAACTTTTCATGGAGTCATGCATATATTTTTTTGAGTTTTTGATGGAGCTCCAATGCATACTGTATTTGTTTGTGCGTGAAGTGTGTGATGGGCCTGTGTCTGTCTTTGTTCGTAATCATTATATGTTGCATGTTAAACATCTAGCTAGAACTGATCAAAAAAGGAGAAGTTACATTTTGCCAGACGACAAAGGGTGTGGTGACAGTGACGTAGAATTATATTATACAGAGACAGCCTCTTGTGTTCCTCCCTAAACATGGATAGCGTGATAGTGTAAGAGTTGGAAAAAAAATGAAATTGATTCATTTAATTTTAACAAGTCGCATAAGCGTGCAAGTGGAAAAAAAAAATGTTATTAATATGTGGTATTCAGACAAGTGTGTTTATAAGGGGTCTGCAAGCAAAATCATCAAATAAGTGTAAAATTATGTGGTTAAATCAAATGGAATGTCTGAAGTAACTGTGTCACCAAATATTTCATCTGTCAGTGAAAACTAGATGATAGATAAGGTTTTCCGATCTGTTTTTATTTTCTGATTATTTTGTTTTATTTTCTGAACATGATGGGAGCATTTGATTTGTTTGAAAAAGTAACAGATTTTGAAAAGTATTAAGAGAATTGTTTTATAACAGTCACGTGGGCCATGAACATAGAGATCTGGAGGAGATACAACACTTTGAGCATCTTGAGTCTACAGAAGATTTTCTGCATTTTGATAAGAGGTTGAGTTACCAGACTACATAAAGGTTTAGATGTCATATAAACTACGGAGCAAGTACATTCAGATCTGATTGATAACTTTGTTGAATATTGAATTTTCTCTCACGGATGGTATAGATCAGGGGTCGGGAACCTATGGCTCGCGAGCCAGATATGGCTCTTTTGATGGCCATATCTGGCTCGCAGACAGGGCTCCTACCTGTCAGTGGCGTAGCTATAGGGGTCGCAGCGGTCGCAGTTGCGACCGGGCCCCTAAGCCAGGGGGGCCCCGAGGGCCCCCCTTGCCACTTGCAGGGCCGCACCGCCAATTAGCCAGGTGCGGCGCGGCCCTGCAGAGGGAGATGAGCGCTTCCATTATGGAAGCGCTCATCTCCATAGTCATCTGTATCGCCGTCCTGAGGCCGTCCACGAGATGACTGTATTGTACTGGGGCAGGGGAGGGAGAGGTGTCTCCCCTGCCCGTTCCTCTGATAGGCTGCAGGCACTGGGCCTGCAGCCTATCAGAGGCCGGCTCAGGCGGCGCGATGACGTCATCGCGCCGCCTGAGCCATACAGCGCGGGACACAGGCCAGAAGAGGCCTGCATCGCATCGCTGCTGGAGGTAAGTATAAGTGTTAATTTTTTTTTTTATTATTTTTACTGGCACATGGGGGCTTTGGGGGCATTTTACTGGCACATGGGGGCACTGGGGGCATTTTTACTGGCACATGGGGGCACTGTGGGCATTTTACTGGCACTGGGGGCATTTTTACTGGCACATGGGGGCACTGGGGGCATTTTTACTGGCACTGGGGGCATTTTTACTGGCACATGGGGGCACTGGGGGCATTTTTACTGGCACATGGGGGCACTGGGGGCATTTTTAACTGGCACATGGGGCACTGGGGGCATTTTTACTGGTACTGGGGGGCATTTTTACTGGCACATGGGGGCACTGGGGGCATTTTTACTGGCACTGGGGGCATTTTTACTGGCACATGGGGGCACTGGGGCATTTTTACTGGCACATGGGCACTGGGGGCATTTTTACTGGTACTGGTGGCATTTTTACTGACATGGGGCACTGGGGGCATTTTTACTGGCACAAGGGGGCACTGGGGGCATTATTACAGTCACTGGGGCCATTTTTACTGGTATGGGGGGCATTTTTCTGGCACATGGGGGCACTGGGGCATTTCTTACTGGCACAAGGGGGCACTGGGGGCATTATTACAGGCACTGGGGCCATTTTTACTGGTATGGGGGGGCATTTTCTGGCACATGGGGGCACTGGGGCATTTCTTACTGGCACAAGGGGGCACTGGGGGCATTATTACAGGCACTGGGGCCATTTTTACTGGTATGGGGGGCATTTTTCTGGCACATGGGGGCACTGGGGCATTTCTTACTGGCACATGATTTTGGGGGGGACTTCTGGCGCATTATTGGGGCATTTCTTACTGGCACATAATCTGTGTGGTACTAGTGGCACAGTACTGGGGGTGGTAGGATGATTTGTCCAGAAGATGGGAGGATGATGGAAAAGTAGTAAACTAAGATTTTTTTCTGTCAAACTGCAGACATGAGAAATGGCTGAAAAAATGGCGTCTGGTCTGAAAGGAGAAGATGAGGAAAGAGAAGATGTACATCCGAGGAGACGTCACTGGATGTACGAGGTATGGGGCGCTGTATTATACTGGATGTAAGAGGTATGGGGCGCTGTATTATACTGGATGTAAGAGGTATGAGGCGCTGTATTAGGCGGGGGGGGCAGGGGCCCAAGCTGAACTCTTGCACCAGGGCCCATGAGCCTTTAGCTACGCCCCTGCTACCTGTCTATGGGAAGGATGCATGCACCGCGCTCCATCAGGCCGCGGTGCACGCTGATATTGGTAGTTCTTTGATGGCCTGATAAGCATTGGCGGCAGTGGTGAGCGGCAGGGAGCATGGACTACATTTCCCATAACTCCCTGCATAGCCGCGCCGTCTGCAAGCACGCACCTGCGTCCCC